>JANFOE010001398.1:0-130493 GCA_025667525.1 Glebionis coronaria
ATTATATATATATATATATATATATATATATATATATATATATATATATATATATATATATATATATATATATATATATATATATGGCGCTAAGTTTTACATAGAAAATAAGATGGCGCCACCTTATATCCTATGTGGCATTATCTCATTGGCTATAATATATCCTAAAATATTGAAGCCTCTCATTGGCTATAAGAATATACCAATAATACCAATCAAATATATTTTTTAGCAATAATAACAATCAGTATCGTTTTTTGGCAAAAAATATATACTCGAATATTTACTTTGTTCTAAAACGAAAATTCAATTATTACTATTGCACAAATATTGTATTGGCAAACAGTATATGATCCTCCCACATATTGCTTTCAAGACGATTAACATGGCATATTTAATGTTTCGACCAGGTTGACCCGTATGCTCATCACGTACATCCCTTCTAGTGTGAGTTTTTGTGTGTTATTACAGGTTTGTGTACGATTTGGTCTGCAATGGCATGTGCTAATTAATTTGAAGTATTTTAGTTGAATTTTAACTATGATCCATGTTTTTTTCATGCTAATATGTATATATCATGTTAATAAAGTGTTAAGTTTCACTACTACGTTTTGAGTCCCATGTACAACATGCACGCGCTAAGAGCCTATACTTCCTCCGAACCTTCTACGTTAGTTCAGGATTCAACATGTATCCTATTAAAGATTGGAAGTATATTTTAGGCGGTTTAGTTTGTTAAGTATTTATTTATTTATTTTCATAATATTGCCTTACTGCTAAGGGGGTGTTTGTTTAAGCTTATTTGAGGCCATACGAACTAATGTGATCTCTGGTTATTTTCTTATAAAACATTGTGTAATATATATGTTTTCTCATTTTAACTTTTTTATGTGTTTCTTATGTCTCATCCGCCACCTTTTGCCTCTGCCACGCTTGGAAAAAGCAACTGCTACATCTGAGAAACCCAGTACTGTCAATTGTGTTGTCTGGATACGTATGATTTATTTCTAAAGTTCATATTAATATTGTTATAAGGTTCATTGGTTAAACTATGAAATATAGTTTATTGTGTAAATTAGATGTAATTAATGTTGGCACCTACTAGGAATACATGAATGTACAAAGGAAACCAGAACACATATGGTGTCATGCAGGCACCTACTGGTGTAAATTTGATAAAGTTTATTGTGTAAATTTGATATAATCTTGTCACCTACTATGTAAATTTGATATAATGTTTACTATAAATTTGGTTTTCACCTTTTTGAATATATTTATGAACAAATATGTATTTATATTCTATTTTGTATGTGGCAGGTTGCAACTGAAACTGCATCTTTGTCCAAGTATTCTAGATGCTTTGGACTGCGCAATTCACAGCTGATAAGCGTGTCCGGCTGTACAAGAAAGGTGAAAAGTTGACAACATGTATTTCGTATTCATTAGTATCTTATTTTATCTCACACATATTTTATCATGCTATAATGATCTGGCCTTCCGGTCTTTCCCATAAGTGCAGGTCTCAACACATTTGACAAAGTATGAGTAAGACTTAATGATAGACCCTGCCTATCTTTTTGATTTTGAAGTGACAACAAAAGAAAAGGTGTATTTGTTTGAGGAAGCTTAAAATACTTTACCCGATTCAATTACTTTTGTTGAAAAATAAAGCTTCTATTATCAGGTGATACCGGCTTTTGAGGAAGTTGTTCTAGGCATGCCTTGGATGAAATCGAGACTTTGACACAAATGGAAGGTGAAAAACTATATAGTTAAAGCTAACACATAAGACAAGTTTGAAGCACGTAAAGAGTCTGAATCAAATGAGGTGGGTTAAGCTATTTGTACGCTAATCGTGAGGTCCTGCATATCATGAACCTACTTGCAAACATCACTTGCAGGTGTAACATCAGCCATCGTAGAAATTAAGCCATAACTAATATTGTGTTGCACTGAATGAAACTTGCAGACCGTTCTTACGCTTGCTGATCAGATGGTATGCCTTCTTTATAGTGGATGTGCTTTCTTCATTAAAAATTGCATGCTTTTCTCGTCCTCTGATATTTGTGATTGAATCATTACTCTAGACCAATCGTGGTGAATTTGTCCACTGCAAATAATTTCTACATTGGGATATTAAGCCAAGTAATTTTCTTATGGGCTAAGGGAGTGATGAGACTGCTTTTATACATAGTCTCATCGTCCAAAACGGGCTTAAAATGGTTTAAATATCATAAAAAGTGCCAAATATATGCTTGTGTTTGTTCAATGTGTATTTTAGGTACGGATATTGAGAAAATGACAAAAGATCACAAGAAACAAGCAAAAACGAACATGGGAAACTAAGCCGCACAATGAACCGGACCCTAGAGTTGATTTTCCAAGAAAAGTCCTTGAATAACTGAAGATTGTCCAAGAAGGGTCCTCCATTATTGAAGAATTGACACTTTAAACCCTTGTATATTTATAATTACAAGTTTGGTCCTTAATGTTTATTAAAATTACAAAAAGGACCCTCAACTTTGAAGAATTGGCAAGAATGGTCCCTCAAATTTGAAAACTTGTCACTTTTAGTCCTCCATGAAGACAAAGAAACAAGTGAAGACCTTGAAGAATGAAGAAACTCCAAAATCAGCGCTTCAAATATGAAGATATTACAAAACAAGTCCTTTGAAAACCCTTTTGAAAAGTTTTGTGGCCAAAGTCTAAAAAACAAAACTTGAAATACAAAGGAAATTCAGTTTTGTTGTAATAAACTACAAATGAAAGAAGGAAGAAAGAAGAGGGGTGAAACTTGGCAGACAACAAACCTTACCTAGACTAATCAATGTTCACCACGTGTCCCACTATCTCCCCACACCCAATCAAATCCCACCATTCCACCACGTCACTAAACCACTAAACCGGATTAATAACTAATTTAATTAGTTATTAAAAACACGCGCTAAACAACTTTTTTAACAAAAATCCGTATCAAACCCTACTATTCATCTCAAAAACACAAATTGGGGATTTTTGTTTAAACAACAATTAGGCCTTAATCTCCTCCAGAATGATGATTAAGGGTGCACTAAACAAAACCCAACTCCTAAATCCCTTGCCACATCACCACAAAAGTCACATGAAACCACCCTGCATACACCTTTGGGGAAGAAGACAAAAAACAGCCAGTGAATCAACGAACCACAAACCTGCTTCAAAACTAAGCTCATTTAGAGCCTTTGGATCAATTGGCATCAAATTTATAGCTTCACAAGGCTCCAAGAAACATCACATGATCAAGCTTATTTCAAATTTTCAAGGGCACTTTAGGGACTTCATACATTAGGGTTCGTTGTATTTTTCAGCTTTCTTAGTTCACATGTAGTCTATTTAAAGGCCTTAGGTTACAACATTTCAGTTTGCACTTGGTTTTTCATTTGGTCAAAGTTCTGTAAATGCTATATTCAAGTTAATGAAATATTGTTTGAATCTTGTGACGAATTCCAAGTGCCACCTTTATTTTATGTTTGTTAATGTTCTATGTTTATGAAATTGAAGTTCCAAAGTTTGGTTTTAAGGATTGTGCAAGTTGTTGCAAAAGTTTTCCAAAATCAGATTTGTTATATGTCTTTGGTGCAAACACTTGAACTTTTTGGGCTAGGATTGATCATAGCACCCTGATAAGATATTTATCAAGGTGTAGTGAGATCTAGGTTTGGGAAGAATCAAGGAGGGGGGGGGGTACAAAGCTTGAACTAATCAGTTTCATATTTTTTCATATAATCTGTTTGTTGCTTTGACTTTGTTGTTCTTAACGGGTGTTACTGGAAGCTTGTGCCTTGTTTAGCTAGGCACATAAGCTATAAATTCGTGAGTGTGGATGTGCATTCATGAGGTTTATCCTCTTTTCTTGAAACATTTATCAAGAAAGTGGTTATAAGTGTTTTTGGTATCTGCTAGTTTTTGATGTTATTTGATGCATGCAAATGTGTTCTAAGTTCATGGTAATGTTATATTTATGCTTGTTTGAGTTTGGTTAAACCTGAAAATCACATTTTCTTTGTTAAATCTTGATTTAAAAAGTTAAAGGGTTGTTTCGGTTTACTGAATCATACAACTTGGTTGGAATTGAGTAGGTGTTAGGAGTTTGTTTGAGTTTATATCTGTCGGGCCAATAAAAGTTTTAACTATGGCCCAGTCTAGATTTGTTTATATTAGACTAAGTGTTGCTGATCGCTGAGAGGACCAGCGACAGAGACCAGACTAGCGGAAGGCAAAGCGTCAGCTGGCACACCAGGATCATTCAAGTCAAAGACAACTTCAAAGAAGTCGAAGATAATCTGAAGTCATACTTACCATCGATTATGAATAGCTGGGATGTACAAGGAATGTGCTGGTGTTCAAGGATATCTGAGTTGACAATACTCAGAGATCACTTAAGAACCCTAGATGTCTGATACAAGTAAAGCTTGTCCAATCCTTTATAGTTTAGGCGGGAGAATCTACAAAGTGTTTTGAGCGGGACAAAACAAGAGATTCAAGATAAAGCCTAGTACGACCTAGTGGGACAAAAGGTGAACAGTTGGCAGAACTGTTCACCTAAAGTTGTTTAAAGGTATGTCTCGATTTGGACATGCATTTACTACGTTGTACTCTTCCACTAAGAATATGAAACATATCAACTACTCCCACTAAGGAAGCAACCTCGTACCACTATAAATAGGAGTGAGAAAGAAGAGTAAAATCAACCCTTGTGCTTGGATAAATTATATAAGTTCTTTCTCCCTTTGGAACCTCTGAGCACTCAGCTGTCTACTAGCGACTCATAGGTTCTCTTGTAAACTTGAGTCTCGAATCAAGTTTACTTGTTCTAGGGTTCAATTCTTATTGTCATTCAACGGGTGTATTCATAGCACTTTATAATACTTTGTTTATAATAGTTAATAAAGCATTACGCGTTTGAAAAGTATTTCATTGTGTATTTGTGTTTATACGAGCTATAGTTTTGACAATTGTTATATTAAGGAACTTTCAATATCTGTCATTGAGGTGTTTGTATGTTGAAATTTGCAAGAATTGTGCTTTGTAACATCAAAACCTAATCATTGGTCTATCTAGTTTGTTTTAGGTCATTTTGGACTAAAAACTTGTACACACTTAGATTACATGCTTATCTAGGGTAAACAAGTGATAAAACATAATTGGCATAACCTGATTTGTGGATTTGAGAAGAATTTGTCAAGTAGTTAAGCAAATAGGTCACTTGTGTTAATCATTGTTCATCAGTAACTTGCATATGCTTGAATCTAGTTCTAATCATTGAATCAGTGTATGATATGAGTTTATTTGTGTTCACATAAGTTTATTTAAGCTTGTGTATGCATTTGGTGGACTTTGGTTGGCTTAATATTGCTTAATCTGCTTATTACATCAAAACTGCTTTTTGTTCATATCTGTGCTAGGTCTGGTGACTATTTGATTAAACTGTACTAATTGGCTATGTGAATTTATGATTACGTGCTTGTTATTGACTCCTTACAACCCACTGGTTGTAAGGGTGCCCTTTTTGTCCATTGAATCCAAGTAAATCTCTCTAAATCAACAAGTCAAATAGTTAAAGCAGTGGGAACCCTTTCCCACTGCTGCTAGCCACTACTAGTGTTTGTGAACAGCTTATCAATAAGCTATAATAGCTTATTTTATCAATTGGTATCAGAGCGATTTGATTTATAAAACTTTTTATAAACCGTTCTTGTTTTTAAAATCAAGATCCTAATATGACTGAAACTATGCCTCCTATACCACCACCCTTTGGTCAAACCAGTCAAGGTAACACTTCGACCAACGCACCAGCCACCACATCTACTACCATGCCTACACCGGTTGTAAGCACTGGTAATAATGATGATGAACTTCCCCAACTTCTTGATGTTCGTGGGGGGTCACATGTGTCGAATGTTCCAGTGTTTTATGAAGAAGATTTTGAAAGTTGGAAGAGTGAATTTCTTATATATTTAGATGGCTTAGAACCCTTCTTGATAGAAATCTTAGAAAATGGTCCTTATGTACCGTTGTCCGTTTCCTCTACCCTTGAGAGACCCATTAAGAAGTCTGTTAAGCAATGGTCTCCAGCGCATAGACGTCTGGCTAACCAGGATAAGAGACTCAAAAGTATCATAGTCTCTTGCCTACCCAAGAACATTATGAAGTCAATTATCAAATGAGATGTGGACCGAGTTAGTTCTAGGGTATGAAGGTCCAGAGGAAACAAAAGAAACCAAAATCCAAGCCCTTAGACTTAAGTTTAATGCTTTTAAAGCTTTGGAAACAAAAACTGTTGCTCAAATTTATACTAGGCTTAAGATTTTGCTGAATGATTTGGGAAACTATGGAGTTGTTCTACCTAAGGCTGAGGTTAATGCTACATTTGTCAATAGTTTACCTAGAAAATGGCTCAGCATACACCAGACCTTAAGAGGAAATAATGCTATTAAGAATGATACCTTGGCCCAACTGTTTGGTAGATATAACTATGAAGATGGGCTAATTGACTCCATTTACAAATCTGAGACTGATAGGTTTACCACCAATATCACTGGTTCAAAAGCTCTTGTTGCTAACCATTCTTTTCAGGACAGTGACTCTGACATTGAAGAGGATACCAGAAGCAGTCAAGAATTTCTTGATGAATTACATGCTAAGTTCCATGACAGAGCTCTTCTAGCTGACCAAAAGAGGTACTACAAGAGATCAGGTTGAGTTGGAGATGCCAAGGTTGATAAATCCAAGGTGTCATGCTACACTTGTGGAAAGATTGGTCACTTTCAGAAAGATTGCTGGTCAAACAAAACCTCCTCTCCAAGCTTTCCATCATCCAGCAACAACTACAGCAGCAAGAAGAAGTTCTCTACCTCACCTTTCAAGCAAACTTACCACTCTGACTCAGAGGGAAAGAAGGACTACAAAGTCAAGTACAAAGCCTTGAAAGCTGAGCTGATGAAACTCAACCAAAAGGCTGAAGATGCAACTAAGAAAAAGGACAACAAGAAGACTGATAAAGGTCTGATTGCTGCTTCATTTGACTAGGATGACGAACCTCTTACATCTGAGGATGAAGGAACCACTACTGTCAGAGCTTTTATGGCAGTTGCTGATGAAGAACCTGCTGTGGGAAAGAGTGAAGCAAGATCAGGTCAATGGGTGGACATCACCATGAAAAAGGTACAAAGATTGCTTTCTAAGCCTGAAGGTCCTGATAGAGACCATGTCAGTGACTATACCTTAATTGACCTCCATTTTGTGGAAGAGCAAAGAAAAAACCTGTTAAATAAGTTCCATAGTCTTAAAACAAAGTTAAATCTTTGTCAATATGTGTTAACTAATCTCAAACCTTTTGTGAATCTTGCAAATCAACTTCAAAATTAAGTAATAAAACTGTCCATTGAAAATGAGACTTTAACTGATGAAAAAGCTGAACTCAGAAGAACCATAGAAAAATGGAATTTGGCTCAATCCATAGTGGAGGAAATAGTTGCTGAAGCCATTCCAGGTGATGTGGTTCAGGCTATTGGGGGGAAGGGTAGGTTCAGAAATCACATACCTGTACCCAATGTTAAATTTGTCCCTTCAGATGTTTCTTCTCCATCCTCCACCTCTGTGGATGAGAAAAAATCTAACAAGAAATTAGAGGCACCAGCTCTACCAAGACTTGCTGGTGCTAACCCATCTAATTCCTTGCTTGGCCCAAAACCTCCCACCAAAACCCCTGGGAATGCAATTCTCAAAGTCGTTGATAAAGCGCACAAAAAGATTTTTGTGGCCAACGACTCCACCAAACCCACTCCTCCCCCTGAAGAGCTTTCACCCACCAAGCAACTTCTCCTTACCTTGATGGAAGAAGTAAAGGGGTTGAAAGAACAGATCAACCCCAGAGTCAACAGTCCATCTGTTAACTCTCTTGGTGATGGATCAAGTAGCTCTAAGGGGAGAGCTTTATTCAGACCTTGCAACATTGTGGTTTCAAAAATCATTCCTCTGAGGACTATACACCAAGAAACCAAAATGTATCACAATGAGTCTACTGAACACACCTCCAGAGAGCATGAGGAGAACATTGTTGTTCAAAGAACAAGAACTCAATTAAGGTCTAAAACTCCTCACATGCCCTCTAGAAGACCTGAACCTAAACCCAGAGACAATTCTCAGGGTTACAGACCAATTCCCCCATGCAATTATTGTGGTTTCTTTGACCATCACTCTGATGAGTGTGAGCATTATCCCGGATGTGACATCTGTGGAAGTATGTGTCATGAACCCAGATACTGCAACCAAAGAGGGGGAGAAAGGAACCAGAGAAGACCCAATGTCGCTGGTCAGTAACAGCATGGACCCACTGGAAAGTGGGTTCATCATCGAAACTAATCTGGATCTGTTATATCTACGCAGGCATACTTGAAGAAATCTGTTTGGTATCTGGATATTGGGTTTCCAGACACATGAAAGGGGTTAAACAATATCTGCATAGATATAAGAAGGAGTCTGGTCTGAAAGTAGTATTTGGAGATGACTCCTCAGGGGCTACATAGGGTTATGGCTCAGTGGGTTGCAATGGTATAACCTTCACAAGGGTCGCTTATGTAAATGGACTAAGACACAACTTAATCAGCATTAGTCAACTCTGCGATGCTGATTTCAAAGTTCTATTCACCAAGATCCAAGTAACAATCTTCAATCAGAATGATGATGTTGTTCTAATTGCACCCAAAAGAAGGGATGTGTATGTCATTGACATGACATCATGTCTAGAAGGGAAGAACACCTGTCTCTTTGCCAAAGCATCTGATATTGAAAATTGGCTCTGGCATAAGAGACTCTCCCACATCAAATTCAAGAACATCAACAAACTGGCCAAGAAGGATTTAGTGGCTGGGCTTCCCTCTCTGACCTTCACCAAAGACAGACCCCGCTCAGCCTGCGAGAAAGGGAAGCACCACAGAGCCTCATTTAAAACAAAGCAATCATTCTCCATAAATAAGTGCCTCCATCTCCTTCATATGGACTTATTTAGGCCAGTAAAACCACAATCCCTAAATCACAACAAGTATACACTAGTCATTGTAGATGAATTCTCTAGATTCACATGGGTATTCTTTCTCAAACGAAAGAGTGATGCAGCTAAAAGAATAATGTCTTTCATCAGAGAAATAGAGAACTTCAATGACTGCAGAGTTAAGGCAATCAAAAGTGATAATGGCACTAAATTCAAGAACCATGTCATGGAAGCCTTTTGTGATGAAAAGGGAATCTCACAGAACTTTTCAAACCCAAGCACCCCTGAACAAAATGATGTCGTTGAAAGAAGAAACAAAACTCTCATAGAGACTGCCTGAACCATGCTCAGCAAATCAAGACTTCCAAAACAATTTTGGGGTGAAGCTGTGAACACAGCTTGTTACACACAAAATAGATCTATTATTGTGAAGAGACACGACAAGACCGCTTATGAAGTGTATAGGAAGAGATCTCCTGATGTAAGCTACTTCCATGTCTTTGGTTGCCCTGTTTTCATTCACAACTACAGAGATCATCTGGGAAAATTTGATGAAAAGTCAGATGATGGATTCTTTGTTGGTTACATTCCCACCTCTAAAGCCTATAGAGTATTCAATATTCGCAGGAAAGAACTTGAAGAATCCATTCATGTTACCTTTAATGAAGCAGATGTTGTCATTACTCACACCAACCCATAAGAACGTGACATTGATTTCAATGAAGTTAAATCATATTCAAAGGATGATTTCTCAAATCCCAAGGAATCACCTCAAACATGTCACAAGGAATTTCAATATGTTCATGCATTTGATCCTTATTCAATCTCTGACATCACTCCAAAGGTTGCAATTGCTAAATCTATAACTCCACCCACAGAAGTGAATGCTGATCTTACCGAACCAATCTCTCACTCAGATGAAGATATTATGGATGAAGAAATTATATGTGAAGATCCTCCAGCATTCATTAAACTTGTTGTGACCCCTAAACCCACAAAGACTCCTTCTCCTCAATCTAAATAGAGTAGGAATCAAGATATTCTTCTGGTGGATATTATTGGTGAACCCTCTGAGGGAGTCACCACCAGAGGTAACTTGAGATCTCTGGAAACCGCCTCAGCGAATGAATGCCTTTTCGCTGATTTCCTCTCTGAAGATGAACCTAAGAATGTGGCTGCTGCGCTTCTAGATGAAGGCTGGGATGTTGCCATGCAAGATGAATTGAATCAGATCAAGAGGAAGGCAAAGCCTTAGCTGGCACACCAGGAACATTCAAGTCAAAGACGACGTCAGAGAAGTCGAAGACAATCTGAAGTCATACTTACCAGCGATTATGAATAGCTGGGATGTAGAAGGAATGTGTTGGTGTTCAAGGATCTCTGAGTTGACAATATTCAGAGATCACTTAAGAAACCTAGAAGTCTGATACAAGCAAAGCTTGTCCAATCCTTTATAGTTTAGGCGGGAGAATCTACAACATGTTTTGAGCAGGACAAAACAAGAGGTCAAGATAAAGCCTAGTACGACCTAGTGGGACAAAAGGTGAACAGTTGGCAGAACTGTTCTCCTAAAGTTGTTTAAAGGTATGTATCAATTTGGACATGCATTTAATACGTTGTACTCTTCCACTCAGATGATGACACGTATCAACTACTCCCACTAAGGAAGCAACCTCGTACCACTATAAATAGGAGTGAGAAAGAAGAGTAAAATCAACCCATGTGCCTGGATAAATTATCTAAGTTATTTCTCCCTTTGTAACCTCTGAGCCCTCAACTGTCTACCAACGACTCATAGGTTCTCTTGTAAACTTGAGTCTCGAATCAAGTTTACTTGTTCTAGGGTTCAATTCTTATTGTCATTCGACGGGTGAATTCATAGCACTTTGTAATACTTTGTTTATAATAGTTTATAAAGCATTACGCGTTTGAAAAGTATTTCGTTGTGTATTTGTGTTTATACGAGTTATAGTTTCGACAATTGTTATATTAAGGGACTTTCAATATCTGTCATTGAGGTGTTTGTATGTTGAAATCTGCAAGACTTGTGCTTTTTAACATCAAAACCTAAGCATTGGTCTAGCTAGTTTATTTTAGGTCATTTTGGACTAAAAACTTGTACACACTTAGATTACATGCTTATCTAGGGTAAACAAGGGATAAAACATAATTGGCATAACCTGATTTGTGGATTTGAGTGTTTAAAAATCAAGAATTGGTCAAGTAGTTCAGCAAATAGGTCACTTGTGTTCATCTTTATTCATCAGTAACTTGCATATGCTTGAATCTAGTTCTTATCATGAATCAGTGTATGATATGAGTTGATTTGTGTTCACATAAGTTTATTTAATCTTTTGTATGCATTTGGTGGACTTTGGTTGGCTTAATTTTGCTTAATCTGCTTATTACATCAAAACTGCTTATTGTTCATGTCTGTGCTAGGTCTGGTGACTGTTTGATTAAACTTTACTAATTGGCTGGTTGAATTTGTGATTACTTGCTTGTTATTGACTCCTTACAACCCACTGGTTGTAAGGGTGCCCTTTTTGTCCATTGAATCTAAGTAAATCTCTCTAAATCAACAGGTCAAATAGTCAAAGCAGTGAGAACCCTTTCCCACTGCTGCTAGCCACTACTAGTGTTAATTTGTGAACAGCTTATCAATAAGCTATAATAGCTTATTTTATTGTGCAAAAACTTTGTTTTGGTAATCAATCTTCCTTATTTGACCCATTTGACTATTCTGGAGCATTTGAGACTTTGACTTTTAGGTTTGACTAGAAAACGAATTGACTTTTCTTTTTCAAAACAGCTTATTGCTTATTCCAGCTTATTCAGTGTGCTTATTTGAAATCTTTTTGATTATTAAGCTTAGTTAAGTGATTTAAAACATTTTGCAAAAAGAATCTGCTCTTGAATCAGCCTAGAACTCGAAAACGACTATTTTGTCGTTTTGTGTAGAGAGCTTTTGCTTATTTCAGGCTTATTTCTTGGGCTTATTCAAAACTTCTTTTTATAAACATCTTTATAAGGTAAAGAGAAGGACGTGTGTAAAATTTTAGCAATTGGCATTGGCTTATAGCTTAATGGGCCATGAAGCCATTTAGAATAAGTTGTTTTCATTTAAGCTGTGATAAGCACTTATTCAGCTTTTGGGCTTTTAGAGTTTTTTGTTTAAAATCAAATTTTAAGCTTAACTGGTGATTGTGGGCCAATTTGGTGAACATTTTTCTTATTGGGCCTTAATAAGCCTAATTAGTGGACTGTTTTACTGTTTGGTCCATTTGGAGGCCAATTAGGGGTATTTTTGTAATTTCAAGTTAATTTTCTGTTTAATTAGGTTAAATTAAACTAGTTTGCAAGTTTATAGAATTTTTTATAAATTTTGAATTTCTATTAATATTTTATTATTATTATATTATTAAATTTTTTTTTGGGATTTTTGCAACTTTTTCATTTTTCTTAGGTCAAATACATTAAGTTTGGATTTTTAAAACTTTTTGATTAATTTTCTTGTCATTTAATTAATTTTTAGGATTATTTTAATATCTTAATAGTTTTTAATCATTTTAAATAGTTTTAATTAATTTTAAATTTTTCAAAAATAGTTTTTTTTTAATTAAGTTATTTTAGAGGTTTACAAATTTAAAAATCTTATTCTGGGCTTTTTATTAATTAAATTGATTTTTTGGGCTTTAATTAGCATTAAAAAAATTTATTTAATTAAATAAAAGTTTTGAGTAATTCCTGATTCTTTTGTAAACTCTAATTGCATTTTTTAGGATTTATTGTGATTTTCTAGGAATTTTTAGGATAATTTTTAAATTTCGTCACGTTTTACGGTTTTACGTTTACGCCATTCGTCTTAGTTTAATTTTAATCGTAACTGTCATCATTTTCTTTCCCATTTTCTCTTTTCTTTCTTTATAATATTAATCTCAAAGTTAATCATATCTTAACACACACACACCAAGCCTTCTTGAGAACGATCTCACACCTAAGGGTCATAAGTGTTTACGTTTTCCTAAACGTACACTTAATACTTACCGCTTTTACCTCGTTTTACTAAATGAGTATGAATATACACCTATCATTTTAGCTTCGCTGCCGGGGAGGCGTGTTGTGTTTTGATTTGAACAAATTTTGTTGTTATATTATCCGTAAATAGTAATTGTGTGATTAGCACTCTAATCATACGTATTATCGGTTTTCGTTTTTTGTGTGAATATTATTACTATATTGTATACGTATCATAATAAATTCACAAGTACTCCAAAAGTGTGAAAACACAACCTTGATTTGGGATTTCATCACTCAATCATTCTATTCGAATCTCAAACAAAGAAAAAAGGCAAAATAGATAATTACTTTCGAGAAGCTTGATTTTAATTAACACAAACTATAAGGTGGGTATAAGGCGGTTGTATTTCATGACCTAAGGGATAAAGGCTCTAAAGTGCTTAGCGCCGCCTCGTTTCCCCCGCTTGCTTGTGCGTGTTAACAGAAAAAGGGCTAATCGAGGGTTTGCCAACCAAAGTATTATCTACGTATCTATATATTTTCTTGGATTCAAAAGATTAAACCCTCTTGAACGTTTTGGTGTTCCACCAACGTTCTAAAGTCATCGAAGGCGTTCACTTCACGTGATCGTTTTCATTCCTTGAGGCTCCTTTAATCGAGAGATTTGTTTTGAGGAGAGATTTGTAGATTTGTGTCTACGTAATACATCACAAAAATCCAAAAAAAGTAAAAAACAATCAAAAGCACAAAAAAATTGAAAAAGTAAAAACACCCAAAAGAAACTTCTTTGCTCATCCCCACGTTGTACGTGACGTTTATGAAAACTCGTAACCAAGCAAGACGTGCACGTAAACATAGAAACCGAAAGGAAGGAACGCCTTCTAGTGAAGAATCTCTTATTGACGAACCTATCTTAGAACAAGAAGCAACCATGGCTAATCGTACTATGATGGAGTTACTTCAAGCACCTACCGAGGGTTATGGAGAGGCTATTGTGATTCCCGCTATCCTTACGGATAATTTTGAAGTTAAGATAGGTTTGTTGTCCATGATTCAAAACAAAAATTTCCGAGGTGACGAAAAGGACAACCCTCACAACCATATCCACCAATTCAATCGTCTTACCGCCACTTACAAGTTTAAGGACGTCTCAAACGACTCGATTATGATGATGCTTTTTCCATATTCCTTAGCGAGGCCCGCTAAAATTTGGTTAGAGAAAGAGCCACCCAATTCTATATTGACATGGAAGGATATCGTTTCAAAGTTCGTGAACCAATTTTTCTCGCCCTCTAGGACTACGCACTTGAAGAACGAGATCTCAAAATTTTCACAAGAGTATAATGGGAGTTTTTCAACGGCTTGGAATCAGTTTAAGGAAATGTTACATCAATGTCCTCATCACGGTTTTTCCGACTTGCATCTGATTGACACTTTTTATAATGGCTTGAACGATCATGAGCGTGATTATCTTAATGCCGCCGCGGGTTGTAATTTTTTGTGTAAAACGGTCGAGGAAGCGTTGTTGATTATTGAGAATAGGTCTAAGGTCTATAGTCCTCGTAGCACATCGAGTGTTCACAAGGCTTCGTCTTCGCCTTCGCCTTCATTGTCACATACCATCGACGCTTGCCAAATCGAGGCTAATTTGGAGAACAAGATATTTGATAGGCTTAAAGGATTGTTAATTGAGTTTAAAGTTGGTGAACAACCCACTCCCGCTACGGCTAAAGCGGTTGAGGTTTCTTGTATGTATTGTGGTGGAGGTCATGATTTCTCTGAGTGCATTACCAACGGTGTTAACATTTCGAGTGCCTACGCAGCCACTGGAACTTATAACCAAAACGGTCAAGTTACCCGCACTAATCAACTGACTCCACTGGGTTTTGCACCAAATTAAAATGCTAACAATTATCGAAACAATCAAGTTGGTTACCAAGGAAATCAAAGGAACAATTATAAGGGTAACAACTATGGGAATCAAGGGGCTAATAATCAAGTGCAAAAAAAAAATCAAAATCGTGATTTTCAAAACAACAACAAAGGTTTACAAAACTTGAAAGATCTTCCAAATGAATTTGTTGAATATGCAAACGGAAATGATGCTAAGTTTGATAATATACAAAGGGAGATCATTAGCCTAAGATCCGAGTATAAGAATGATTTGAAAAATGAGTTGAAAAACGAGCTTGCAAATGAACTTAAGACTCATGCAAACAAAATGGAGAGTAATGCGCAAAGGTTACAACAAAACCAACAAAAGATGGAACAAGGACAACATGAGATTAAACAAGAGATGCTTAAGACGGATAAGAGGCAATCTATGTTTGAGGATAAAATTTCAAGTATGTTTGAGGCTATAATGTGTAAACCGTCTTCTTCGGGTGGTCTTCCTAGTAACACCGTGTCTAATCCTAAGGGAGAGATGAAAGTGATTACCACACGTAGTGGTAAGACCTTTATGGAATCAAATCCTCAACCAATTACTCCTATGGTGGAGGAAATTGAGGAAGAACCCGAGGTGGTGGTCGAAGAGGAGCATATCCCAATCCCACGATGTACCGCTCAAACCACACCTGCGGTTGACCCTTTACCATCATTGGAACCCGATATTCCAAAGGCTATGCCTATGCCCCAACCCACACCACCCTTGCCTTACCCATCGAGACTTCGTAAGGAGAAATTCCAAGAGCGTGAAAATTACCAATTTGAGCTTTTTATGAAAATGTTTCGTGATTTGCATTTTAACATAAGTTTTACCGATGCTTTAGTCATGATGCCTCGATTTGCCGCTAACTTTAAGAGTATGTTAAACAACAAGGAGAAATTGCAACAATTGTCTAGTTGTTCATCGGTTTATCTTAACCGCATACCTCAAAAAGTCGGTGATCCAGGTAAATTTTTGATTCCATGTGCTATTCAAGATATGGAAGAATGTTATGCCTTGGCCGATCTTGGTGCTAGTATTAATTTGATGCCTCTTGCAATCTTCAAGTCACTCAATCTTCCTAATCTTACTCCTTCACTAATGTCTATCGAAATGGCCGATCATTCTACGATTCCCGCATGTGGATTGACCAATGACGTTTGTGTGAAAGTGGGAAAGTTATATTATCCGGTAGACTTTATCGTAGTCGATAATGCCACGGATCCTCAAGTTCCTCTTATTTTAGGTCGTTCGTTTTTGGATACGTCAATGGCGTTGATTGATGTGCATGCTAGGAAAATCACCTTACGTTTCAACGGCGAGGAACTTGTTATAAACGCAACTTAAAACTCTCAACTTTCTCATGTTTATTCCGTCGAGACTATAAACCATGTTGATATGATCGATGTCGTTTGCGAGGAACTTTCACAAGAATTTTTAGGTTTTGGTGATGAAGAAAATAGTGGCAATCCCACTATGCTCGATCATATTCTTGATAATTCGACACCATCCTTCACTCCATTTGAAGGAAGTGATTTTACGTTGGAATAATTTGATGTTCCTCATACTTGTAACGAATACCTCGACAACAATAAGGACTTCTCGATTATCAAGGATTTTCTCAACGATTTCCCATTTCCTCCGCCGGTGGAGGTTATGAGTATCGAACCCAAATCTTCAATCGAGGAACCACCAATCCTCTAGTTGAAAGATCTTCCTCCTCATCTTGAATACATATTCTTGGAAGGAGACGATAATTTGCCGGTGATTATTGCGAAAGATCTTTCGGATGATGAAAAAACCGCACTTATCGATGTCTTGAAGGACCACAAAGGGGAAATTGCGTGGAAATTATCCGACATTAAGGGGATAAATCCTAAATTTTGTACCCATAAAATCTTAATGGAGGAAGACTACAAGCCCGAAATTCAATGCCAAAGGAGGGTGAACCCAAAAATTCACGATGTCATAAAAAGGAGGTCCTTAAACTCCTTGACGCGGGAATGATTTACCCTATTTCCGATAGCCCTTGGGTGAGTCCCATTCATTGTGTCCCTAAAAAGGGAGGGATGACCGTTGTGCCAAACGATGACAACGAGTTAATCCCAAATCGACTTGTGACCGGTTGGAGGGTGTCAATCGACTATCATAAGTTGAATGACGCCACTCGTAATGACCATTTTCCCTTGCCCTTCATGGACGAAATGTTGGAGCGTCTTGCGGGAAACGATTTCTATTGCTTTTTAGATGGTTTTTACGGTTACTTCCAAATCCCCATCGATCCTCATGATCAAGAAAAAACTACGTTACGTGTCCATATGGAACGTTTGCCTATCATAGAATGCACCGGGAACTTTTTAAAGGTGCATGATGTCTATTTTTCATGGCATGATCGAGAAGACGATGTAAGTCTTTATGGATGAATTTTCCGTGTTTGGTAGTTCGTTTACCTATTGTTTAGGGAATTTGAAACATATGTTAAAACGTTGTGATGAAACCAACCTTGTGCTCAATTGGGAAAAATGTCATTTAATGGTTAAAGAAGGAATCTTCTTAGGGCACAAGGTTTCGAAAGCAGGGATTGAGGTAGACAAAGCTAAGATAGACGTCATCGCCAAATTACCTCATCCCAAAACCGTTAAGGGAGTTAGGAGTTTCCTAGGCCACGCGGGCTTTTATCGTCGATTCATCAAGGATTTTTCAAAGATATTAATGTATAGATTTTACTCGTTGAAAAAGTTCGTTTCTCGGTGTCTAATCGAATTGATTTCCAATTTATTGTGTGAGATTAGTTGTTCTTGGTGAAACAAATATTTTTGGTTTTGGTCAAATAAATGTGCAAGACTTAATAATAAAGGACGGGAAATTAAAACTAAAACTAGTTGAAACGTAAACGGTGCATATTTAAAACTTTAAAAGTAAATGACGTGAAATTAAATAACGTAAAATTAAAGCTTGACGAAAAGTAAATTGACAATTAAATAAAAGTGAAAAACGAAATTAAAATTGAACTAAAAACAAAATGAGAAAATTGACACTTTAACTAAAACAAAATATTAAAACAAAACAAAAAAAACCAATCGGAATACACCCGATCGGAATCCAATCGGAATCCGGTCGGAATGTACCCTGTCGGAAAATGAATGATCGGAATAATCAAAACTAAATCAATCGGAACGTCTAAAATTAGCACCAATCGGAATGTTGGGAACATCTCAGATCGGAATATTTGAAAGTAGTGTCATCGGAATATGGTGAAATTGAGCTAATCGGAATGCCCTCAAAACCCTTTTCCGATCTATATGATCGGAATCAGGTATGCTGATCGGAAAGGACAAATCGGAAAAGGGTTAACCTTTTCCGATTAACAAGGGAATTGAAATAAGCTAGGTAATAAGCTATAACAATAAGCTCACACCAAAAATAGAACGGATCTAAACTGAAACGGAATCAATAAGCTCAAATAACAACTTATCAAACTTAAAATAAACACTTTTTAAATCAAACTTTTAAGATGAATACTTTTAAGAAAACTTGAAATCAAATAAGCATTAGGATGAAATAAGATCAAAGATGATCATGAATCAAAGATAAGCAAAGCAAGAAAGGTAGAAGAAGATGATTAAAAATAAGAGCTTGATTAAAAGAAAAGATTTCAAGATTAAAAGACTTACTAGCATTGAAAATTAAAAGTGCTTAACAAGAATTTGAAATACAAGAAATGAAAATGGTGGAAAGGGTGGTTTGTCAAACCACCCAACAACTTGAAAAATGAAGACTAATGGCCTATTTATAGTGGTGATTAGGGAGGGGCTTAGGAAGCTTCCTCCCTCTTTCCTCTTTTCCTTAATTGCGTCATTAGGTCCCTCCTTTCTTTAATCTTCTTAAATCTTGGACTTAAATGATTTTGTCTTCGGGATTTCTTTGAACTCGTCTTGTATTTTCTTCATAAATAAGACTCGAGTTCTTCGGCTCTTTAGTGAACTTCCGTCCTTTGACTTTTTCTTCGATAAATCTTTAGAATTGGTCTTTGGACTTCCGTTCTTTTTCCACTCTTGATCTTTCGACTTCATCTTTCGTCTTTTTCTTCGATAAAAGCCCGTGAATGCCGTGTTTTCTCCACTTTTCACCTTTTCGTCCTAAATTACAACAAAAACACAAACCACACATAATTTCGACATAAATGACATAAAATACACGTTTTGGCTCGGTTATTATTGCAATTAAGTGGTAAAAAGGATGGGTGTTTTCACACCTATCAAATCCCCTACACTTAACCATTGCAATGTCCTCATGCAATGCATTAGTTACAAAGCACGTTTTACATTTTCCATCATAATCAACCTACCTTGGCCTTTATTAAACAACTAAGGAAAATCAAAAAGATAGAAAATAACAAGATGCAAAAAGGAAGAAACTTGTAAAGAATATCTAAGACTTACATTAGGGCTTGTGTGTCATGAATGTTCATCACCCTCAAGTTTCACGTTCCCCATGCCAAGCTTAAAAACAAGATCATTGTTAGTACAAGTTAGCATAACAAACATTTACTCATGTGGTTCAATTAATCACTTAAACTCCCTTATTCTTACGAGTATCTCTTATATTTTATTGATGTCTTGAATGATCACGAGGATGCATTGTTGACTTATTTCGATGATTTATTTAGGCTGAAAGCAAAGTAGGACGATTTGATCAATAGTTAGCTAAAGGAAAAAATCTCTTAAAACTGCTTCTCGGGATATCAAAAAGTTCATATCTTGGCATAACTTGGTTCACGATTTGAGACCTTTCTCGGGCCGATATTTGGAATGTACTTCATACTTCATATCTTCGAGAGACGTTTTTGAGATAATGGTCTTTTCTTCGTTATAGAGTTTCTTCACTTGGAGACTTTTGAGGGGTACTCCAGCTTTGTTGACCACGACTTCATGATTATTTCTTCAATCTCTAATTGGGACTTTGAGATACAACGATCCGCCTCCTTTTCGGACTTGGATCTATTTATCCTCATACCTTGTTAGGGTCTTTTCGGATAGACTTCTCCATGATCTTTATGGGAGTTGATTGCTTTTCGTCGTGAGTCTTGATCCTTCATATTGATTTTGGGAATAATGCTTTTCACATCACTTCGGATCTTCAGCAATAAAATGGAATCCTCATGCCTTGTTAGGGCCTTTTCGGACTCGCCAATCTTCGCACCCCGCTTCATAAGTTATGCCTTGGCTATGAACTCTTATCATTACCGAGCAACTTTTAAACGATCTTGGGCTAGAAGCTAAGTAACTTTTCAAATCGTACGACCTTACTTATTGCAGATAATTTATTAGCAAGTGATGGGAGAAATAGATCATAATTAACTCACATAAGTTAATGAGAGAATACCAAACTTGTAACCAACTCTATCATTTCTCGTTCTCCACAATTTAAAATCTCAAGGAATGAGACTCGTGGATGCTTAGCCTAATAAACCAATTAAGGTCTACATGGTTAAGGATACTAGCTAGAGTGAACTTGGATAAGTAAACTCGGGTTGAGTCAAAATATTCACAACGGGCCTAATATATCTAAGATATCTAAACTTGATAAGACCATTTATTAAGAGAAAAATAGAAAAAATAAAGGGAACTACAACTAGGCCAAAATAGATTAAAAATTTTGAAAAATGTCGAAAAATCGATTTTCCGGTTAAAATGAGGACAAATATAAGGAAAAGGCTACTTAACTTCGATAGAAGTCCCCCTACACTTAATATAAACATTGTCCTCAATGTTTAAGCATGTGGGAGTAAACTCCCCTACACTTAGGACATTGTGCACGTTGTTTAAATCTCCCGAAGGAAAAGACAACTAAAGAGATTCCTATTTTAATATTGAGAAATATAAAATAGTGAATCGAAAAGAGTTTAGGATAGAACCGGGAAGAAGGGAACACGGAATCACGGTTCGTCAAAAGTCATCAAGAGTGTGTCTTTGAAGCTCTAATCCCTGCACATGATAAGAATGAAAGCAAGAAACACCACGGGGCTCCCCCTACACTTATAGTGAAAATAGATAGATAATTGGGTTGCCTGCCAAAAAGCGCTTGTTTATATTAACCGAGTCACGAGCCTGACTCGTCCCCGAATTAAATGGTCCATGGGGAAGCCTCGAATGCAATACCGGGATAAAAGACCTTGTCCTCGTTCCCGGTTGACATCAACAAAGGAGAGGCGGGGGGATAAGTCTTGAAAGGAAGAAAGGTCCTTTCGACATACGAGAAGTATGTGAATTCAAGATCCACGGGAGGTGGGGTGGGTAAAGTAAGCACATTGTCCTCCCCCAAAGACAATAGATGCTGAGCAAGCGGCAAAGCCGTATCGTTATCAATCATAGCATAATCAATGTCACCTCCCGGATCAAAGCAATCATCCTCCGTGATAGTGGCGAAAGGGGAGGATGAAAGGTGCTCGGGAGGGGGACTCGGGACAATATCTTCCTGCAGCAAATTATCAAAAAGAATGTCCCCCTCCAAATCATCGTCATCATTACCTGGTGGTATGGAGTGAATGTCAATTTCTTCCAGCAATGGATCATTATCTTCAACGGGAGGAATAGATGGAGGCAAAGACTCGGAAAGAGGAGGAGAAGTCAACGCTTCGATTTGAGCAATAAGAAGGTGCACTTTCCGTAATCTATCTCGAAGAAGCACGTCTTCCACCTTATCCACAAGATCATGTTCATCGATGAACTTCTCGTAAACCGGAGAGAATAAATCGTCATCACCCGCATCTCCCGGTGGAGGTTGAGAAATTTCAAAAATGAAATTCTCATAGATTGGAGAAAAATCGACATCATTAGGATCGACCTCTTCTGTGAGAGCAACGTCGTTCTCAGGCTCCATAGCAGCTGGTATGTCACAAACCTCATCATCAAACACTTTATCAAGACCAACATCACTAAGCTCATTCAATGTATCACACTCCTTAGACACGTTTGGGATATTGAGAGGAGGGATGACAATTGCACTAGGACATTGAGCAGTAAGGTCATTCCAAGAAATAGTAGGCTCATCGTCATCATCATCATAATAGTATGGATATACCGGGGGAGGAGTATAAGTCTCGATATTCGATATTTGCTCCTGTCGTTGATCCTCTTGATATTTTTCGATGATCTTATTCCAAGGTTATTGAATTTGTGGACTTAGGTTAGCAAGAGTGGCCCATTGTTCGTGGGAGCTCAAATGTTCGAAAGAGGGTTGATGATGGATGGGGTGCTGTGGGGGCTCAAAGTGTTGAAAACCTAAATTATAGCATGGTTGTGGCTCATAGTAGTTCATCGGGTGAGAAGAATCATAAACCGGGTTTGGTTCATAATAATCCATTGGTAAAGAAAACTGAGGACACGGATTTTGCTCATAACAATTCATTGGTTGACAATAATAGGTATCGTGAGGACCCCCACAGTTATTGCAAACCGGGTATGGAGAAAAATCAGGTGCGTCTTGTGGATAACTATTTTCATTGTCATAATTGTACCCCGGTTCTTGCCCGTGACCATACGGGTATCGAACCGGGCACGAAACATGCCAATGAGAATCGCTTCCACAATAGATGCACGGGGGAACAGGAGGTGGGTTCAAAAAGAATGAATTAGTCGAGTTGCACAAGGGACAAAATCCGGATTGTATGTAGTCGATATCGTTTCCGCACCTCTCACATGTACACCATTGACAAGATTTGTTCCCAGATAATTGTTTCCCACACCGGACACAATGGACATAAAAATCCATAAAGAAAGATAGATAAGCAAGAAGAATATTTTTGGTGCAAAACTTTGAAAAAGAAATGCTTTTTATTATTTTTCAAATGTTTTTGGATTTTTGAAAATTTTTGGAAACGAAAAATAACGTTCACGAGTGAACGGATCCCAAAAGCCAACGCGTCTCTCACAAAAAACCTTTGATCCTCACGAAAAGAGCCGGCAGCGGCGCCATTTTAATGTATAGATTTTACTCGATGAAAAAGTTCGTTTCTCGGTGTCTAATCGAATTGATTTCCGGTTAATTGTGTGAGATTAGTTGTTCTTGGTGAAACAAATATTTTTGGTTTTGGTCAAATAAATGTGCAAGACATAATAATAAAGGACGGGAAATTAAAACTAAAACTAGTTGAAACGTAAACGGTGCATATTTAAAACTTTAAAAGTAAATGTCGTGAAATTAAATAACGTAAAATTAAAGCTTGACGAAAAGTAAATTGACAATTAAATAAAAGTGAAAAACGAAATTAAAATTGAACTAAAAACAAAACGAGAAAATTGACACTTTAACTAAAACAAAATATTAAAACAAAACAAAAACAACCAATCGGAATACACCCGATCGGAATCCAATCGGAATCCGATCGGAATGTACCCTGTCGGAAAATGCATGATCGGAATAATCAAAACTAAATCAATCGGAATGTCTAAAATTAGCACCAATCGGAATGTTGGGAACATCTCAGATCGGAATATTTGAAAGTAGTGTCATCGGAATATGGTGAAATTGAGCTAATCGGAATGCCCTCAAAACCCTTTTCCGATCTATATGATCGGAATCAGGTATGCTGATCGGAAAGGACAAATCGGAAAAGGGTTAACCTTTTCCGATTAACAAGGGAATTGAAATAAGCTAGGTAATAAGCTATAACAATAAGCTCACACCAAAAATAGAACGGATCTAAACTGAAACGGAATCAATAAGCTCAAATAACAACTTATCAAATTTAAAATAAACACTTTTTAAATCAAACTTTTAAGATGAATACTTTTAAGAAAACTTGAAATCAAATAAGCATTAGGATGAAATAAGATCGAAGATGATCATGAATCAAAGATAAGCAAAGCAAGAAAGGTAGAAGAAGATGATTAAAAATAAGAGCTTGATTAAAAGAAAAGATTTCAAGATTAAAAGACTTACTAGCATTGAAAATTAAAAGTGCTTAACAAGAATTTGAAATACAAGAAATGAAAATGGTGGAAAGGGTGGTTTGTCAAACCACCCAACAACTTGAAAAATGAAGACTAATGGCCTATTTATAGTGGTGATTAGGGAGGGGCTTAGGAAGCTTCCTCCCTCTTTCCTCTTTTCCTTAATTGCGTCATTAGGTCCCTCCTTTCTTTAATCTTCTTAAATCTTGGACTTAAATGATTTTGTCTTCGGGATTTCTTTGAACTCGTCTTGTATTTTCTTCATAAATAAGACTCGAGTTCTTCGGCTCTTTAGTGAACTTCCGTCCTTTGACTTTTTCTTCGATAAATCTTTAGAATTGGTCTTTGAACTTCCGTTCTTTTTCCACTCTTGATCTTTCGACTTCATCCTTCGTCTTTTTCTTCGATAAAAGCCCGTGAATGTCGTGTTTTCTCCACTTTTCACCTTTTCGTCCTAAATTATAACAAAAACACAAACCACGCATAATTTCGACATAAATGACATAAAATACACGTTTTGGCTCGGTTATTATTGCAATTAAGTGGTATAAAGGATGGGTGTTTTCACACCTATCAGATATCTCGACCTATTACACACCTCCTAAAAAAAGATGCTCTTTTCGTCTTTAACGAAGATTGTGTACGAGCCTTTGAAATCCTTAAGAGGAAACTTATCGAAGCTCCCATTCTTGTTGCTCCCAATTGCAACCTCCCCTTTGAGCTTATGTGTGATACAAGTGATTACGCCATAGGGGCCGTTTTGGGGCAACGTCATAAAAAGCACTTCTTGCCTATTCACTATGTTATCAAGACGATGACCGAGGCTAAACTTAAGTATACCACAATGGAAAAGGAATTCCTTTCCGTGGTGTATGCATTTAAGAAATTCCGACCTTACCTCGTCTTGACTAAATGCATAGTGTATACGGATCATTCGGCAATCAAGTACCTCTTGGCTAAACATGATGCAAAGCCAAGATTGCTTCGTTGTATTCTCCTCCTACAAGAATTTGATGTCACAATCCTTGACAAAAAAGGTGCCGAGAATCTAGCGACCGATCATCTTTCTCGCTTGGAAGATCCTCACCAAAGTGTGTACGAGAACAAGGATATCACCGAAACATTTCCTCTCGAGACACTTGGTGTAGTGAATTCTAAGAAAGACTCGTCCACCCCATGGTTTGCGGACATCTCAAATTACCATGCGGGCAAATTCATCATTAAGGGTATGACGACTCAACAAAAACGAAATTTCTTTCGTGACGTCAAGTTCTGCTTTTGGAACGACCCTTACCTATTTCGGACTTGTGCGGATTAAATTATTCGACGTTGTGTTTTTGGCACCGAAGCTTCTAATATCCTTAGAGCTTGTCACGAGGGACCCACGGGTGGTCACCATGGTGCTAATATCACGGCGAAGAAGGTCTTTGATGTCGGTTTCTTTTGGCCTACTATTTACCGAGTTGCACATGCACTTGTCAAGTCGTGTGACTCATGCCAACTTCAAGGCAAAGCCTCATAAAACTATGAAATGCCACAAAACATCATCCAAGTGTGTCAGATCTTTGACATTTGGAGACTTGATTTTATGGGTCCGTTCCCATCATCTCGTGGTAATAAGTACATCCTTGTCTCCGTTGACTACCTATCCAAGTGGGTGGAAGCTTAGGGTTTACCCACGAACGATGCTCGTGTGGTAGTCAAGTTTTTGAAGCAATTGTTTTCTCAGTTTGGAACCCCTCGTGCTATCATAAGCGATCGTGGAACCCATTTTTGTAATGACCAATTCTAAAGGGTTCTAAAGAAATATGGGGTTACACATCGGCTTTCTACGGCTTATCACCCACAAACGAGTGGGCAAGTCGAGGTTTCAAACCGAGCGTTGAAGAGGATCTTAGAGAGATCAATAGAGGAGAACCGACAATCATGGTCGGATAAGTTAGACGATGCTTTATGGTCCTTTCGTACCTCTCATAAGACGCCCTATTGGGTGCACTCCTTACAAGCTTGTGTATGGGAAGAATTGCCACTTACAAATTGAACTCGAACACAAATCTTATTGGGCACTAAAGCATCGTAATGATGACATTGAGACCGCGGGAAAACACCGAAAAATGAAACTAAATGAATTGGATGAATTGAGAGACATTGAGTATGAAAACTCATTGATTTATAAAGAGAAAACCAAAAAGTTTCATGATTCTAAAATAAAAAACCGGTTTTTAACATTGAAGATCAAGTGTTGCTTTTTAACTCAAGATTGAAAATATTTTCCGGCTTGATGAAATCCCGTTGGTCCGTACCATTCACCGTTACCCTAATTTTTCATTATGGGACCATCGAGATAGCTCAAAATGATGGTCCTAACTTCAAGGTGAATGGCCATAGGTTGAAGCACTACTTTGGTGGGGAAGTTCCTTCTTTGAACCACCTCGACCAAGTCACCTCTCCCAATGATAATTAGTATTGAGGGGATCGAGTCGAGCTCATGACTCGGTAATAAAAAACGAGGTGCCTCGTGGAGGAGTCCCATGCTTATCCATGTACATATTATCGCTTTCTAATGTAGCTTACGTGAAGGGATTTGTGCCCTTCCAACCTTTGTTCCGTGGTTGTTTCTGCATTGTGGTTTTTAGATGATCATTATCTTCACGATTGGAGCCTCTCGTGTTCATTTTACGTGAGCACTCGATCGTTTGCTTTGAAGAATTTCTCGATATCCATATGATATATCCTTTGATGTTCTAACCTTAGGTTTTTAGCATACTTCATAAAGGGATATTGATTTAATGGTTACACCCTTTCCATGCTAGATTAGGCATTCGACTACGTCTCTAGTATGGGGGTATCCTACCCTTAGACTTATTAAAAAGATTCGTTGTACTCAGGAAACTTCATGGTCCACTGTGGCACCAGGCAACTTCATGCTTTGGGTGATTGTAATGAACTTGTCGAGGTGTTTGTTGGCATCATCATCAGGCAATCCACGGAATGGGTTAGTTTGCACTTGCTGAATCATGTGGTGCTTCAACGAAAACTCAGGAGCGTTGATTTGCATCGGCGCAATTGGTCCTCCTCTTCCAAACATTGTGGGTTGACAAAGCTCCTCCATGGTCCGAAGATCGGGCTGTGGAAGAACATTGTTGTTATTATTAGGGTGCGGTGGATTATTGTTATTAACACCAGACATAGCTAAATCTTCTTGAGTCTCGGACTCTTGGTAATTAGAAGATCTAGTACGCATACACCTGAAAATGCAAAAGAAAAAGAAACCAAACACAAAGACAATATATATACACAATAAAGATAAAATCTTTTTGGATTTTCGAAATTTTTAATTTTTATGGATTTTTATCAATTTTTAATTAATTTATTTTTTAATTTTTTTTTATGGTTTTTGAATTTTTTATGCAAGAAAAATAACGCTCAAAAGTGAACGTATCCCAAAAAGCAACGCGTCTCTCACAGAAAACCGTTAATCTTTACGAAAAGAGCCGGCAGCGGCGCCATTTGATACAAGGATTCTGACACCCCGTATAAAAATTAAAGTTCGAAGTAGTGGTCTTAACGAATTGATTATTGGTTTAAAGTGTGACTCAGTTTGATAACTCGATTTTACTCAGGTTAAAAAGATTCGTTGTACCAATCTCTTCGAATTGAATAACTTGTGTTTAATGTGTGACTCAGTTTTATTTTGGTGAAACAAAAATGTGTCATTGTAGTATTTAAAGTAAAAGTGCAAAACAATTAAAGTAAAAGTGCAATTATTTAAAACGTGACTGAAATTAAAGGGCACTAAAAGTAAATGACGCAAACTTAAATCTATCTAAGGCAATCTTAAAACGCAACTAAAACTTAAACTAAGGCAAGTCTAAAATAAAGCTAAGGCAAATAACCTTAAAGTTCAAATAAATTAAAACGTGGGAAAAAATAAAACTTTGAAAATAAAAGACAGAAATTTAAAAAGAAAGACTAAAAAGAACTGAAAGAAACATTGATTCGGAAGTTCAAAACTTCCGAATGAACTGGCTTGACTCGGAACTTTCAACTTCCGAATGAACTGCTCTTGAGTCGGAACTCCTTTATACGGAAGTCTTGATCCGGAACTTTCGTTCGGAAGACTTCCGGATGAACATGCTTGAGCCGGAACTTTGGTTCGGAAGTTTTGGCTGATTCGGAACTTTCCCTTGATCCAGAAGTTTTCGTCCGGAAGTCTTGACTCGGAAGATTCGTTCGGAACTTCCCTTGATCTGGAAGTTTTCGTCCGGAAGTCTTGACTCGGAAGATTCGCTCGGAACTTCTAAAGTTCCGAATGAATTTGCTGATCTGGAACTTTCGTTCGGAAGTATTGACTCGGAACTTTTGAGTTCCGAATGAACACTTTTGATCCGGAACTTTGAATGTTCCGGATGAAACCCACTGGTTCGGAACTTTGAGAGTTCCGAATGAGCAACCTTTCTTATCTTGATCCGGAACTTCCCTGGGAATATCAGATACAGCAACAAACAACCCCGAAGAACAAGGGATAACAGTAACAAGAATATACCACAGATTTAACCAAAATCAAGCAAACGATTTAACTAAACTATTAACAGAACAATCAATAATCATAAACTAACAATTTAAATCAACAAAACAAACAAATTTAATCACAATAATCAAAAATCCACTTTATCAAAATAAGAACATGAACATGAACACAAACATAAACATAAAAATCAAAGATTAAGAAAGGTCTATGAGAGATTAACAAGATAAAGTAAAGATTGACAAGAATTAAATAAAAACTTACTTGAAATTAAAGGAATTTAATGTGCAAGACAAGTTATTTAAATTGACAAGTTTTTAAATGACATGAATTAAAGGTGCAAGGTAAGTAAATGGTGGAAGAATAATTGTCACACTTAGCCAACAACAACGAAAATTAACTAGTCCTAATCTATATATAGGGGAGGATTAGGAAGCTTCCTCCCCTCCTTCATTTTCTCTTAATTGCGAGATTAAGTCCTTCCTTCTTTAATCTTCATTAATTGCACCATTAGTCCTTTATTCTTCTAATCTTCTTTAAACTTGAACTTTAAGGACTTTTGGCTTCGGGATTTCTTTGAACTCGTCTTTAAATTCTTTAATAAAATAGACTTGAGTTCTTCGGCTTTTGATAAACTTCCGTCTTTTGACTTTTTCTTCGATAAATCTTCAGAATTGGTCTTAGACATCCGTTCTTTTTGCACTCTTGACTTCTTGACTTCGTCTTTCATCGTTTTCTTCAATAAAGGTCCGTAAATGCTCGTGTTTTCTCCACTTTTCACCTTTTCGTCCTAAATCACAACAAAAACACAAACCACGCATAATTCCGACATAAAAGACATAAAATACACGTTTTGGCTCAGTTATTATTGTAATTAAGTGGTAGAAAGGATGGGTGTTTACACACCTATCAGTATCATACCCTTAGACTCGAAACATTGAGGACAATGTTTAACATTAGTATGGGGGTGAATAGATACTTGCCTTGACAAACCTTCACGCTTTCCAAAGTTTATCTTTTTGTTTATCGCTTTGTTGCAAAATAAGGCTAAAAATGACCAAATTTTAAAAATTTTCTCATGTTTTATAAGTGTTTGGTGACACGAATGTAGATTTTCTGATGGCGAGAATAAGAGTAATTTTCTACTCGACCATGCGTGTTGAGCACTTAGCTTCGATTCCTTAACTTATATTAGGCTAAGTCTCTTAAATGAGGACGAGAAATGATAGAGTTAATTATAAGTTACTATGCTAAACGTAGAGTACTCGTATTCTTTCAAAAAATCATGTGTTCTCGTTGTGTGCTTATTCTCCCTTCGCTTGTATATATATTTTGCTAATAAGTATTGGCTTAGCGGTTTAGTCTTGATTGTTGGTTTCTAGTCTTTTCTAGTAGCTTCTATGTAATTAAATTGGGAAGACATTAAGGTATCGCCAGCGTCACGGTTTTGAAGTATTGGCAACCCGAATAATCGAAAGCTTCCCCTAATAATAAGATATCAAATGCTCACCTAAATTAAGCAAAAATTTGAAGCTTACAAGGTCGAAAAATCTATGCCCAGATTGAAAGTGAATCAAGCCTTAATCTTTCAAGCGTTAAAGATCCAAAATTCGCTTTTAGCGTAAGGATATACATCTTTGGCCATAATAAACACCTCATGGCGAGGTTAAATAAAATGCAAGGCAAGACTGAAGTCATAATAAAAGCTTCATGGCGAAGTTGAATAAAAGATGGAGGTAAACCTATGATAATAAGACCCATCCTTTAGGGGGCGTATAAAACTCTTGGTAATAAGTCTCATGTTCAAAAACGTTATAAAATCTTGTTTATCGATCCTTCTTGTTGACTTAATTTTTTGACATCGTTCTCTATTGGGGGGTTATTAATTCGATGGTCTTGGTTACACCGTTATGACTCTATTTTTGGACATTAATCTCTATCATCGCATAAGTAAAAAATGTATCATCGTGAACATTCAAGACAAAAATAAAATATAAGAGATACCAAATAGGATTATGGGAGTCTAAGTACGTGATTAGGGCATATGAGTAGTGTTAGCATTACTAACTTATAATGACAATGATCTCGTTGCACGCTTGGCTTGGAATTGGGTGAAAATCGAGGACGACGAAATTATTTCTAATAAAGCATTCACGTGTTCTTGTTCTATGAACCTAAACGTCCCATTTTGCGATGAAAATCATACATTATGTCTAAAACGCAAGTAGTAGCAAGTAGTGGTAGTATAGTGAGTTTATGATTCAATGAAAGTGCATTAAAATGAATTTTGGAGGTGCTACGATACTTTATTCTAGCATTGCGTGAGGGCACGGCGATGATTTAGTATGGGGGAGTGATGAGACTGCTTTTATACATAGTCTCATCATCCAAAACGGGCTTAAAATGGTTAAAATATCATAAAAAGTGCCAAATATATGCTTGTTTTTGTCCAATGTGTATTTTAGGTACGGATATTGAGAAAATGACAAAAGATCACAAGAAACAAGCAAAACCGAACACGGGAAACAAAGCCGCACAATGAACCAGACCCTAGAGTTGATTTTCCCAGAAAAGTTCTTGAAGAATTGAATATTGTACAAGAAGGGTCCTTCATTATTGAATAATTGACACTTTAAACCCTTGTATATTCATAATTACAAGTTTGGTCCTTAAAGTTTGTCAAAATTACAAAAAGGACCCTCAACTTTGAAGAATTGGCAAGAATGGTCCCTCAAATTTGAAGACTTGTCACATTTAGTCCTCCATTAAGACAAAGAAACAAGTGAAGAACTTGAAGAAGGAAGAAATGCTAAAATCAGCCCTTCAAATATCAAGATATTACAAAACAAGTCCTTTGAAAACCCTTTTGAAAAGTTTTGTGGCCAAAGTCTAAAAAGAAAAACTTGAAATACAAAGGAAATTCAGTTTTGTTGTAATAAACTACAAATTAAAGAAGGAAGAAAGAAGAGGGGTGAAACTTGGCAGACAACAAACCTTACCTAGACTAATCAAAGTTCACCACATGTCCCACTATCTCCCCACACCCAATCAAATCCCATCATTTCACCACGTCACTAAACCACTAAACCGGATTAATAACTAATTTAATTAGTTATTTAAAACACGCGCTAAACAACTTCTGAAACATTAATCTGGATCAAACCCGACTATTCATCTCAAGAACACAAATTGGGGATTTTTGTTTAAACAACAATTAGGCCTTAATCTCCTCCAGAATGATGATTAAGGGTGCACCAAACAAAACCCAACTCCTAAATCCCTTGCCACCTCACCACAAAAGTCACATGAAACCACCCTGCATACACCTTTGGGGAAGAAGAAAAAAAACAGCCAGAGAATCAACGAACCATAAACCTGCTTCAAAACTAAGCTCATTTGGAGCCTTTGGATCAATTGGCATCAACTTTACAGCTTCACAAGGCTCCAAGAAACATCACATGATCAAGCTTATTTCAAATTTTCAAGGGTACTTTAGGGACTTCATACATTAGGGTTCCTTGTATTTTTCAGCTTTCTTAGTTCACATGTACCCTATTTAAAGGCATTAGGTTACAACATTTCAGTTTGCTCTTGGTTTTTCATTTGGTCAAAGTTCTGTAAATCCTATATTCAGGTTAATGAAATAGTGTTTGAATCTTGTGACGAATTCCAAGTGCCTTTTTATTTTAATTTTGTTAATGTTCTAAGTTTGTGAAACTGAAGTTCCAAAGTTTGGTTTTAAGGATTGTGCAAGTTGTTGCAAAAGTTTTTCAAAGTCTGATTTTTTCTAAGTCTTTGGTGCAAACACTTGAATTTTTGGGCTTGGATTGATCATAGCACCATGATAAGATACTTATCAAGGTGTAGTGAGATCTAGGTTTGGGAAGAATCAAGGAGTGCGGTACAAAGCTTGAACTAATCAGTTTCATATTTTTTTTCATACAATCTGTTTGTTGCTTTGACTTTGTTGTTCTTAGCAGGTGTTACTGGAAGCTTGTGCCTTGTTTAGCGAGGCACATAAGCTATAAATTCGTGAGTGTGGATGTGCATTCATGAGGTTTGTCCTCTTTTCTTGAAAAATCTGTCAAGAAAGTCGTTATAAGTGTTTTTGGTATCTGCTGGTGTTTGATGCTATTTGATGCATGCAAATGTGTTCTAAGTTCATGGTAATGTTATATTGATGCTTTTTTGAGTTTGGTTAAACCTGAAAATCACATTTGCTTTGTTAAATCTTGATTTAAAAAGTTAAAGGGCTGTTTGGGTTTACTGAATCATACAACTTGGTTGGAATTGAGTAGGTGTTAGGAGTTTGTTTGAGTTTATATATGTCATTGAGGTGTTTATATGCTGAAATCTGCAAGACTTGTGCTTTGTAACATCAAAACCTAATCATTGGTCTATCTAGTTTGTTTTAGGTCATTTTGGACTAAAATCTTGTGCACACTTAGATTACATGCTTATCTAGGGTTAACAAGTGATAAAACATAATTGGCATAACCTGATTTGTGGATTTGAGTGTTTAAAGTACAAGAATTGATCAAGTAGTTCAGCAAATAGGTCACTTGTGTTCATCTTTGTTCATTAGTAACTTGCATATGCTTGAATCTAATTCTAATCATTGAATCAGTGTATGATATGAAATGATTTGTGTTTACATAAGTTTATTTAAGCTTGTGTATGCATTTGGTGAACTTTGGTTGGCTTAATCTTGCTTAATCTGCTTACTACATCAAAATTGCTTATTGTTCATATGTGTGCTAGGTCTGGTGACTGTTTGATTAAACTGTACTAATTGGCAGGTTGAATTTGTGATTACTTACTTGTTATTAACTCCTTACAACCCACTGGTTGTAAGGGTGCCCTCTTTGTCCATTGAATCTAAGTAAATCTATCTAAATCAATAGGTCAAATAGTCAAAGCAGTGGGAACCCTTTTCCCACTGCTGCTAGCCACTACTAGTGTTAATTTGTGAACAACTTATCAATAAGATATAATAGCTTATTTTATTGTGCAACAACTTTGTTTTGGTAATCAATCTTCCTTATATGACCCATGTAACTATTCTGGAGCATTTGAGACTTTGACTTTTAGGTTTGACTAGAAAACGAATTGACTTTTCTTTTTCAAAACAGCTTATTGCTTATTCCAGCTTATTAAGTGTGATTATTTGAAATCTTTTTGATTATTAAGCTTAGTTAAGAAATTTAAAACATTTTGCAAAAAGAATCTGCTCTTGAATCAGCCTAGAACTCGAAAACGACTATTTTGTCGTTTTGTGTAGAGAGCTTTTGCTTATTTCAGGCATATTTCTTGGGCTTATTCAAAATTTCTTTTTACAAACATCTTTATAAGGTCAAGAGAAGGACGTGTGTAAAATTTCAGCTTATGGCATTGGCTTATAGCTTAATGGGCCAAAAAGCCCATTTAGAATAAGCTGTTTTCATTTAAGTTGTGATAAGCACGTATTCAACTTTTGGGCCTTTAGAGTTTTTTATTTAAAATCAAATTTTAAGCTTAACTGGTGATTTTGGGCCATTTTGGTGAACATTTTTCTTACTGGGCCATAATAAGCCCAATTACTCGAGTGTTTTACTGTTTGGTCCATTTGGAGGCCCATTAGGGGTATTTTTGTAATTTCAAGTTCATATTCTGTTTAATTAGGTTAAATTATACTAGTTTGCAAGTTTTTAGATTTTTTATAAATTTTGAATTTTTATTAATATTTTATTATTATTTTATTATTAAAAATTGTTTTTAGGATTTTTGCAACTTTTTCATTTTTCTTAGGTCAAATACATTAATTTAGGATTTTTAAAACTTTTAGGTTAATTTTCTTGTCATTTAATTAATTTTTAGGATTATTTTAATATTTTAATAATTTTAATCATTTTTAAATAGTTTTAATTAATTTTAAAGGTTTACAATCTGTTTCTAGTTTAATTAAGTTATTTTAGAGGTTTACAAATTGAAAAATCTTATTTTGGGATTTTTATTAATTAAATTGATCTTTTTGGGCTTTAATTAGCGTTAAAAAATTATTATTTAATTAAATAAAAGGTTTGAGTAATTTTTTATTTTTTTGACTCAAATTGCATTTTTTAGGATTTATTGTGATTTTCTAGGAATTTTTAGGATAATTTTTAAATTTCGTCACGTTTTACGGTTTTACGTTTACGCCATTCGTCTTAGTTTAATTTTAATCGTAACCGTTATCGTTATCTTTCCCATTTTCTCTTTTCTTTCTTCATAATATTAATCTCAAAGTTAATCATTTCTTAACACACACACCTAGCCTCCTTGAGAACGATCCCACACCTAAGTATCATAAGTGTTTACGTTTTCCTAAACGTACACTTAATACTTACCGCTTTTACCTCATTTTCCTAAACGAGTGTGAATATACAACTATTAGGGAGGCGTGCTAAACAGGTTCCAATATATAATTTTCGCCCCTCTCATTGTACATGTATATATAATTATTTATCTTCTAAAAAATTGATCCAGGTGAACTATGTAATCACTCTAAAAACTTTAATTCAAAATTTTAGGTTTATGGATGTTGTAGGTTGAGTAATCACATGGCTTTGGAAGCAGCCATTGAGGCATCGACTGCGTGTTTAATAAGGCAGTGAAACCAATGATGGTTGGTGGGCCTTAAATGAACTTGGTTGCAATTTTGGTCATAGCCGTGTTCAGGTATACACAAATACAAGCTATCCTTCATACCGTTTTTTGACCATAATTAGGCAACTTGCTACTTTGTTTTTCTATTTTTATGTAGGTGCTTGGTGTTTTAGCTCAAATATGTTTTAATAAGGAGTCAGTTGACTCATGGTGAATTCTGGAATGGGTTCTGGAATGTATTCCAACATCTTTGTCTGGTCACCTTCCTGTTAGTTTGGATTCACAGATGAATGCTTCAATAGCCACTACTGTAGCAGAATCCCAACAATTATAGAGTAAGATTACCACAATACTTTTTGGCTTATATTGCAAATGTTTCATAGCCTAAAATAACATAACTACACATTATGCAGCAAATACGATTTGTAGAAACTAGAAGGGGAGGGGGGGGGTTGGATAGTTTCTTAAATTTACTTGTCAAAAGATGGTTTTTAAAAATCCTTTTCAAAAACTTAGACTTGAGTGATTATGTGAAACCTTCTTATACACAATATGAACAAGGTATAGTGCAACTAAACTAATAATCACAAGTATAAGAATAATGAATGTAAAGAGATAAGGGAAAGAAAGATCAAACCAAACACCAAGGATTTATAGTGGTTCAGAAACCAAGCTCACTCCTCGTCCCTACTCCACTCCTTGAGTACTCCTTATTCGAGAGTTCACTAATCGACAAGCTCCTTAAGGTGGAGAAACCGTACACAACGTTGCTTATCCAATTTTCGACTCTAAGCTAAAAGTAGAGCCCTAATCTTAGCTAGGACCAATCTACACTAGTATACTTTAAGGACCAAGTATACACCTTAGTACATACATAACTTCCAAATAGACACAACTACTTGGATCTTCACAACTGTGACACAACAATGAATAAATAAGATTTGATCTTCAATGGATCTTTGATGTAGACACAACACTTCAAGGATGAAAGTGTTCTTCTCTTTGCACTTGGAGACGAAGAGATGGGAGAAGAAAGATTCACTTCTAAACAAGTAGTAATCAACCAAATGACCAAGGTTTTGAGTGATTTTAGAAGTATGAAAGAATCTAGAATTATATGTGCAAAATAGGTGAAGCGAAAATCTGAGAATGGTCCACTATTTATAAGACAAGGCTCCAACGTCTATATCTGCCCGCGGTTCTTTATTGCAGCCCGCGGTTCCTTATCGATAAGGAACCGCATAGCCACTTAAGGAACCGCCGGAGTAGACTCTGCTACTTTTTGTCTTTTAGTGGTATGGTTCGAATCTGGTGATTAAAATATCCTGAAAGGATATTCCAAACCAAGATAGAATATGCCATTTTCAAATTTTCAAATTTTTAAATAATTAATTTAATAAAACATTTTCTTAAAAGAAAGTTTAATAAAAAACTTGTCACACTTAATAAAAAGTGAGTTTTAAGAAAAGATTAAATCCTTGATCACTTAATTAGGATGAGTACTTGTTTGTACACACCTTAAGTGATAATGGTTGAAATGAAAAATACTTGAACTCAAGAATTCGTTTTTTTGTTGTTTTCGTAAATGCTTGTTTTTACATATTGTTGTAATCAAAACAAAGCGAGACCGATAAATACAAGTAACTTTTTTAGGCATCATTGCATTAACAATCTCCCCCTTTTTGATTTCGACAATACATAAACTCAATCACAAGAAATACACGATTTTCGAAGACGAGTTTATTTCACTTCTCCCCCTTTGTCGAAGCAAAAAGGTTGCATATTCTCCCCCTTGGTGCTTACTCCCACTTGCTTGGGGCACCAAGGAATCGAGATATGGTGACAAGCTACATATAAGGGTTAGTAGAAGAGAAGAAACACCCAAAAAGATATAGCAAAGGTCACACAAAAAAATAAAAGAGAAGAGACCAAGATCCAAGATAAGTCATGTTAAAAGGAAAACATGAATAAAAGATACAAGGAAACAAAACATACAAAGATGAATGTAAAATAAAATAAAACAAGCCAAAAGCATAAATCTAATCCTAGTTAAACTAGAACTCTAAGATTTGCTTGAACTAGATGTCTTGAAGATAAGCAACCAATGCTTAGATAAAAGACAATGTAGTGGAGGAAGGAGGTGGTGGTGGCTTGGTAGTAATCTTATAGTCATAGTGAAGAGAAGATTTGACTAAGAGACTTTTGATGTAATTCAACTCCTCATAGATGTGAGCTATAGCAAGATGTTGATATTGACAACAATGACAATATGTTCCATGATGCATGACATTATCATGTGAAGGAGGAAGAACACTAAAGGGTAAAGGTGGAAGAAAAGAAGTTCCACAATAAACATTCTTAGAAGGAGAAGAAATGTGATTTTGAGTGTTCTTGGGTGAATAGGTGATATGAGTTAATTTACTCATATCATTTGTATCCATAAATGAACAATAATTGCATAAAACATATGGATTTTGTATTGTATATGCATGTTTGTTGTTTCATGTGTCTAGGTACCCAAGTTCACGAAACCGGCAAAAACGACACGAGTTTGAAGAAAAGATCGAGAAGCCAAATGACAAGTCGTTTTGTACAAGGATTCAAGTTATCAAAGTAAATTAGCCTAGTGGGACCCACATTTAGGTATTGGGCCTAAAAGCCCAATATTGGAAATATAGTCTATTTACATTGGGCTAATCCTAAAATATGGCCCAAATTTATAACATATTATGGACGGATGGAAAGTATTAATATTGGCGCCCAAGCCCAACAGCCAAAACATGAAACGGATGAAGTATAATGTGAAGATAAATTTCAAGACCCATGTAATAAACAAAATCCATGAGACGTGAGGATGTTTAAAGGTCCAGTCCCATCACTTTATATGGGACGGTGGAAGATTTATAAAGTGAAAACTTTTCACTTAACTTTGGTCAAACACCACATACCTTCGTTACGAACAAGAAAGAAACGCAGCCACACCACACAAACCCTAGATCAAAAATAAAATTGGGGCTTTCTTATTATTGACAAGTGAAACCCCACGCGCCTGTTAATAATTACCAAGTTTTTCGAATGTAGAAGATGGAGTAATCAGAATCCACGTGGCACTCTATCTCGTCACCAATCATCTCTGATTGGTTGACTTATTCTCAATCAATCAATTATCCAATAAAATCCTTCCACCTCAGCACTAAAGAAACACAACTAGCACATATCCTTGTCCAGCTTGGCGATCTGTGTGAGAGAGGACTCTTTTCAACCGTAGGATGATTTCAAGGAAGAGAAGATGCTTAATAGATGGCCAAGATTGATTTTTCTGCATCAACAAACCTTCTTCAACCAATGCTTGGGGTTTGCCTATAAAAACCCCCAAAAAACTTGTAATTTGCATTCCATTTTTTACTTACTGTTATAATTTCAATTTAGTAGTAGATTAATTGTAATTTAAATAGTATTGTAATAAATTTTTAGGAATTAATAAAAGTTATTTTGAGTTTAATTTGTTATGGAGTTTATTTTTTATGTTAAAATTTTATACAGTTATATTTTACTATCTACATTGATATTGATTGAAAACTTATTTGATTGAGCTTATTTAATAGCTTTAATTAAATAATAAAAGTGAGATTTGGAAAAAGCTTTTCCATACTGGAAAAGTTTAAATAAAACCTGCTGGTTCGATTGATATGGTGGTTCGAACCATTTCATGGTTGGTGAATCATATGGTGTTACTGGTTCGTCATATGTTACTGGTTTGAAGTTTCGGTTCGAGTAATAAATGGTGGCTCGTGAATTATTGGAGTTGTCGTCTTGGTTATAAGGAAGCTCAGCGCTATCCTTCTTCACCAACGGGTCTTCATCTCTCAAATGGTTAGTTTCATTTTAAAAATATTTGCATAAGTAATTAATCTGCGATGGTTTATTGCATATGTGGATTAGGTGGTTTTTGCTTAAATGTTTTCTAGTTTTAATAAATATGGTCATAAACTGATTTTGGTGAAAAAGTTAATTTCGTTTGGATTTCATTTACTGTGACATCCATTTCATGCTTAGGAGTGTTTGTTTATTTTCAATTATTAAGATATCTGTTTTTAAAAGCTATGTAGTATATTGATTTGGCTTAAGTTGTTTATGCTTAATGGATTAGTCCGTTTTGAAATTGCTTCGTTGTTTATCAGTTATAAGTATCTTAATCTGATATGTGCATTATCTGTGTTCCGTTAGTTTTAGGTTTTACGTTTGGATATCTACTTAATGATTTGCTTTTCTAAAACATGAGAATTGGTTAACTAATTTGGATAGCTGTTTGTTCTAGGAAATTGGCTTTTTGTTTTAGTCTGCTATATCTGATAGAAGTTTAATTTGTGTTGCTGAAATTTGTCACGAACCATGATTTTGGTCTGACAAAAGGATTTCAGTCTGTGAAAATTTTGTTACCTTATATTGTTCAATTGTTTATGCTATTAGAGATTTTACATTTGAATTTGGGATAACTAAAATATTGGACTGATATAATTGGTTTGCTGGATAAACTTTGTAAGTTTACTGTTACTGCAAATGGAATTGTTAGATTTATGCATGCTGAGTTAGTTTTAAATTGTTGTTTATTGAACTGATTTTTTTTGCACTAATATATTACTGAATGTGTTTTGCATACAAATATATGTAATAAAAATAATTATCCAAAAATTGTCTCTAGGGGGTCTCAAACTCGAGAACTCCCGTTCAACAATCAAGCACTTAACCAACTGAACTGTCTAGTTGTGTTATTGTTACTATGTAATTTGCACTTAATATACCGTAACCTATCACATTCTTTCTTTGTCATTTAAACGATTTTCTATTCATTTCTTTTGAAAATTTTAAATAAAAAGTTTTAATATAATAAAAGTATAATTATTTTTAATTAAATTGTTAATTTTAATTGAATAAAATATAATAAATAAATAAATAAATATATAAATAAATAAATAAATAAATATATGTTATTACTTTTTAGAAATTTAAATTTATTTAAGATTTTGTTTTAAATAAATTTAGATTTAAATAGATTTAGTTTTATTTAAAGTATTTTTTAATAGATTAAATTAGTTTAAAATTTTAAATAGTTTTAAAATTGTTTTTTTATTAAATTAGTTTTCAATAAATCTTGTTTAAAATAGAATTAGTTAAAATATAATTTTGTTTAACTAATTTGTTTTATTTAAAAAAGTGAAAAGTAAAAGTAGATTTTATTTTAAATAGAATAGTAAATTTTAAATTTAATATAGTTTAAATAATTGTCTTTTAGATTTTAAGTCGGGTTACGATTCATGCACTTTAGGATTAAAAATTGGAAGAATTAATTTAGATAAAAACCGAAACCGAATTCAAATCAACTGTCCAAATTAAAATGAACGTCTCAAATTCATAAGGTCCTTGTGTACAACGAACTGGGATCACTCTCGTGTTTAATTGATTCGTCTTTAACTTATTTATGGATTATTACCTTTTCCTAAAGGTAATTTACTAAATTTGCTCTATAATGTACTTAATTAAAATACACCGACATTTCCCAACACATAAAATTTTTTGGCGCCGCTGCCGGGGATCTTGTGTACGATTCATTCGTGGAGATTTTTTGATCGTTGATTTGAAGACCCTTTCCATTTTGGAAGGTTATGTTTATTTTTGTTTTATCATCATTATGTCTTCATCTATCGTTTGCGTTAAGTGTGGGAGTCCATTGTTTGATGGCGTGTGCCCTTGTCTTCAAACGAAAGACGACTCCTCACAATTTTCCATCGAACAATTACTTATGCTAGAGCAGATGAATTTTCACAAAGATTTTTACAAAGATGATATTTTGGTGAACTATGATTATGACGATGAAGACGATGATGAGGATATTTTCGATCTCACTCCATCTCATGACATCACTACTCCTATTCTTGATTCTTCCACCGTGGAACCTGAAAATTCTCTAAGCATGGGGGACGAGCATATTAGTACTATTCTGGAAACGGAATCAGACGAAGTAATAAAGTCTAGTGTTGAGATCCTTGTCCAAAACCCAAGAGAGTCCGATGGTATTTCCAAAGGAACATGTGATTTGCCACATTGTGATGCGTCTCCTTCTTCCAATCACTATGAAATTTTATCCAATTCTAATGATGAAAATTGTGATGGAAATGAAGATTTCGAGTATGATACGACTTCTATTGAATTATCTAATGAGGAGTTCTCCGATGAACTTTCTTATAAAGATGACATTCACGACTCGGATTTTGAGGGGTTTCCCGATGAACATACTCTTCTTTACCCATTTCCACCGGGAAATGAGGATGATAGTGATCCGGTTTTTGAGAGGTTCATCTTTGAACTTACTCGTTTAGACCCCTTTCCACCGGGAAATGAGGTTGATTTGACTATTCCGATCCTTGAGAAGTTCTCCGATGAACTTACTCATTTAGATGTGGAAGACGTGATTCTTCGAAAGAAATTATCTAACGTCTATCTTCTCATTTCTAAAATCGAAGCTTTGAATTCTAAGCCTAATGCCAAGTCTTTCTCTCCATCTTCTATTCCCGTTGAGGATAGTGATCCGCTTATGGAAGAGATTGACATGTTTCTTGCTAAAAATGATCGATACCACTGGGTGTTGATGAACTTGACCCGGAGGGGGACGCTCTCTTTTTAGAGAATTTACTTGATGATGATTTCGTCCCAAGTCCTCCTCCCACCTACTTTGACCTTAATGTGCGGGTTTTTAATGTGACTCATATTGAGTACCATGACCCAATTGATCACATTCCTAAGGGTGAAATGGTCGATAAGGATAAGAATGTTAAGAACATTTCAGATGGCATTCTTTTTACCCCACCATTACCATATGCTTTAAATGATTATGGATTAGCATTGGGGAAGACACCGTGTTGTCTATTCCTTTCTCTCCCGAGGACGAGGTATTCGACCCCGGAATCGTTGATTCAGGGAAATCTAGGCCTTTCACCGATGCAACAATTGAAAGACTTTTCAATCATCTTGATGCAACGTTATCTCGGGGAGCATCCTGTATCCATTTCATGATTTGTGACCACCATCTCTTTTTGGAGATTTGTGTTGGAGTTTCATCCTTTCGATTGTCATCCGACAACAATGATGTGATCTTTGACCCCGACATCGTGCTTTATGTTGGATTTTATTCCAATATGCCGGTTTTCACAAATTTCCCTAAGGACCAATGAATGCGGGGATCGAGTCGAGCTCAGGACTCGGTTAACAAAAACGAGGTGCCTTGTGGGGGAGTCCCATACATTCTATCTTCTATCTATTTTCTAACACTAAGAAGGCTTGATATTTTCAAGCTCGTGCTCGCGTTTTGTTGTGTTGTGAATCTTAAGTATGACCCTTATCATTGAAGACTCTCGTGTTTGGTTTTTGCTGGTCCACTCGAGTTTCCATACTTTAATTGTCAAAAAGGGGCACTCACTATACTTTGAGTTTTATCAACTAAAGTTTTATCTTGAAGCATAATTAATAAATGGCTTATAGATTTGCGTGCTCTTACCATGTTAGGACTTTTGCATTAGACTCTTTGTGTTTTAGCAAGGGGGTGTTACTCTTGAGCTATGAAACATTGAGCACAATGTTTGGTTTTAGCATGGGGGAGTCAATCGATATAATCGCTTGCAATTGCTTTTGTCGTGTTCAAACGTAATCGTTTTTCTCGTTTTTCATAAAAATTTTAAATTTTTAGTGTTATTTTGTGTTTAATAATAAAGAAAATAAGGGTTTTTGACATAAATGTAGGCTTTTCGTTGGTGAAAATAAAAATAGTTTTTGACTCGATTCGGATTTTACCTTAGATTTTTCCTTAATGTGTTTAAATCAAGTTTTGCTAGACTTTTATATAGGGAATTTTAAAACGCGAAAGTCTTAACTCATACGGGTTTAAGAACGAGATATTTTCGCAAGTTCCTATAATTGATCCTAGTAAGTCGTTTATCAAGGAAACTTTAAAACGCAAATTATAAAACTTGAAAAAGTCTAAGAAGATGCAAGATCCTATAGATGACTTGAAAACCCAAAACTTTGATTTATTTGGCTAAGTATCCATTAATTTCACTTTTTTGAAATTTTACAATATGGAGAACAAGAGATGCTAAAGTTTAATCATAAGTTTAGAGGATAATTCTTCCTTGTGTAAGTATTTTGTGTTTGATTTAATCTCCTCGTATTTATTTTTCACGCTTGATAAATAAATTGCTTAATAAATGAAGTTTTTAGCGGTTTAGGCTTAATATCTTAACTCGTAACTCCTTCTTTTTCTTCCCTTGTAATTAAAGTGAGAATACATTAAGGGTGTCAGCGTCATGGACATTTTGATCATGGGATTGCGGAAATTTGGCTTACTATATATCATAATAATAAGAAGAATAAATAAAAACATGTTCTATATGAGCCTTCGGTGGGAGTCATGTAGCACTAACCTTGTCATTAGAGCCTTAGGGTGTATGGCCTGGGGACGTGTTTAATAAAAATTGCTTCATCATCATGAGCCTTACGGTGGGATGGTAAATGTCAATTCCCTTTTTTTATGTCCAAGGAGCCTTCGGGTGTGGATTATAGATAAGGAGCACTTTTACATCTTAAAGAGACTCAAGGTGTATGATGTAACTGTTGCTAACTCAATTAATAAGGTCAAAATTGACTTTGGAGGATTTATTGTTGCTTTAACTAGACCTATTAGCCAAATTTTGGATCCGGGTATTTATCCCTCAAATCATGTTAAGTTATCCTTGATGTGGGCTTTCTTTAGTGACAACGGTTTTTGAAGTCGAGGTTAGGTTTTGAGAGTTGGGTTTACATCATTTTTGCCTTCATTTTTGGACTAATAATTATCAAGTAAGTCAAATGAGCCTTTGGGTGAATGACAAAAATTTAAAATCTAGAGATACAATTAGGAATAATAGGAGATTGATTTTAACACAAATGACTTGTATGAGTTGACTTAACATTTGGGCTTATAATTGACAATGATCTTGTTTTTAAACTTGGTTTGGAAAAGTGAAAAGTCACGGACGATGAATCTACTTGAGTTTTATGATCCTAAAAGTTATTTTTAAAGTAATGAAAGCATTACATGATGTCTTTGCAAAATAAAGTGTCAAAAGTCAAATAAAAGTGTAGTTAGTAGCTTTATTTTATCATTGCGTGAGGACACGGCAATTGCTTAGCAAGGGGGAGTTTGATATGAGTGAATTTACTCATATCATTTGTATCAATAAATGAACAATAATTGCATAAAACATATGGATTTTGTATTGTATATGCATGTTTGTTGTTTCATGTGCGTAGGTACCCAAGTTCACGAAAACCGGCAAAAACGACACGAGTTTGAAGAAAAGATCGAGAAGCCAAATGACAAGTCGTTTTATACAAGGATTCAAGTTATCAAAGTAAATTAGCCAAGTGAGACCCACATACGGGGATTGGGCCTAAAAGCCCAATATTGGAAATATAGTCTATTAACTTTGGGCTAAGCACAAAATATGGCCCAAATTTATATCATATTATGGACGGATGGAAAGTATTAATATTTGGGCCCAAGCCCAACAACCAAAACATAAAACGGATGAAGTATAATGTGAAGATAAATTTCAAGGCCCATGTAATAAACAAAAGTCATGAGACGTGAGGATGTTTAAAGGTCCAAGCCCATCACTTTATATGGGACTGTGGAAGATTTATAAAGTGAAAACTTTTCACTTAACTTTGGTCAAACACCACATACCTTCGTTACTAACAAGAAAGAAACGCAGTCACACCACACAAACCCTAGATCAAAAATAAAATTGGGGCTTTCTTATTTTTTTCAAGTGAAAGCCTAGATCAAAAACGCAGCCAAGATTGATCTTTCAACATCAACAAACGTTCCTCAACCAAGGCTTGGGGTTTGCCTATAAAAACCCCCAAAAAACTTGTAATTTGCATTACATTTTTTACTTACTGTTATTATGTCAATTTAGGAGTAGATTAATTGTAATTTAATTTTAATAGTATTGTAATAAATTTTCAGGAATTAATAAAAGTTATTTTGAGTTTAATTTGTTATTAAGTTTATTTTTTTCTGTTAAAAATTTATACAGTTATATTTTACTGTCTACATTGATATTGATTGAAAAATTATTTCATTGAGCTTATTTAATAGCTTTAATTAAATAATATAAGTGAGATTTGGAAAAAGCTTTTCCCTACTGGAAAAGTTTAAATAAAAGCTGTTGGTTCGATTGATATGATGGTTCGAACCATTTCATGGTTCGTGAATCATATGGTGTTACTGGTTCGTCATATGTTACTGGTTTGAAGTTTCGGTTCGAGTAATAAATGGTGGTTCGTGAATCATTGGAGTTGTCATATTGATTATAAGGAATCTCAGCGCTATCCTTCTTCACCAATGGGTCTTCATCTCTCAAATGGTTTGTTTCATTTTAAAATTATTTGCATAAGTAATTAATCTGCGATGGTTTATTGCATATGTGGATTAGGTGGTTTTTGCTTAAATGTTTTCTAGTTTTAATATATATGGTCATAAACTGATTTTGGTGAAAAAGTTAATTTCGTTTGGATTTCATTTACTGTGACATCCATTTCATGCTTAGGAGTGTTTGTTTATTTTCAATTATTGAGATATCTATTTTCAAAGCTGTTTAGTATATTGATTTGGCTTATGTTGTTTATGCTTAATGGATTAGTCTGTTTTGAAATTGCTTCGTTGTTTATCAGTTATAAGTATATTAATCTGATATGTGCATTATCTGTGTTCTGTTAGTTTTAGGTTTTATGTTTGGTTATCTACTTAATGATTTGCTTTTCTGAAATATGAGAATTGGTTAACTAATTTGGTTAGCAGTTTGTTCTAGGAAATTGGCTTTTTGTTTTAGTATGCTATATCTGATAGAAGTTTAATTTGTGTTGCTGAAATTTGTCATGAACCATGATTTTGGTCTGACAAAAGGATTTCAGTCTGTGAAAATTTTGTTACCTTATATTGTTCAATTGTTTCTGATATTATAGATTTTACATTTGAATTTGGGATAACTAATATATTTGACTGATATAATTGGTTTGCTGTATAAACTTTGTAAGTTTACTGTTACTTCAAATGGAGTTGTTAGATTTATGCATGCTGAGTTACTTTTAAATTGTTGTTTATTGAACTGATTTTTTTTGCACTGATATATATTACTGAATGCGTTTTGCATACAAATATATGTAACAAAAATAATTATCCAAAAATTGTCTCTAGGGGGTCTCGAACTCGAGACCTCCCGTTCAACATCAAGCACTTAACCAACTGAACTGGCTGGTTCTTTTATTATTACTATGTAATCTGCACTTAATATACCGTAACCTTTCACATTCTTTCTTTGTCATTTAAACGATTTTCTATTCATTTCTTTTGAAAATTTTAAATAAAAAGTTTTAATATAATAAAAGTATAATTATTTTTTATTAAATTGTTAATTTTAATTGAATAAAATATAAAAATAAATAAATAAATATATTTTATTACTTGTTAGAAATTTAAATTGATTTAAGATTTTGTTTTAAATAAATTTAGATTTAAATAGATTTAGTTAATTAAAAGTATTTTTTAATAGATTAATTTAGTTTAAAATTTTAAATAGTTTTAAAATTGTTTTTTAATTTAATTAGTTTTTAATAAATCTTGTTTTAAATAGAATTAGTTAAAATATATTTGTTTAACTAATTTGTTTCATTTAAAAAAGTGAAAAGTAAAAGTAGATTTTCTTTTAAATATAATAGTAAAGTTTAAATTTAATATAGTTTAAATAATTGTCTTTTAGATTTTAAGTCGGGTTACGATTAATGCACTTTAGGATTAAAAAATGGAAGAATTAATTTAGATAAAAATCGAAACCGAATTCAAATCAATTGTCTAAATTAAAACGAACGTCTCAAATTCATAAGGTCATTGTGTACAACGAACCGGGATCACTCTCGTGTTTAATTGATTCGTCTTTAGCTTATTTATGGATTATTACCTTTTCCTAAAGGTAATTTCCTAAATTTGCTCTATAACGTACTTAATTAAACATATAAATAGGGATTGAAAGTAATTGGAGAAAATGGAGGAGAATCAAGGCTTTCATTTGGAGAATAGGACATTTTGATTTGAGAAAGGATATAAAATGCTTAGGGTTAATAGAGAGGGCTTAAGTTATTTTGAGGGTGGTCAAAGGGTTGAAACAAAGATTCCAAAAAGTGTTAGAACAAATATGGAGTTTCAGAAATATCTAAAATAGGAAGCACTGTACGCGGTTCCTTTTCTCTATCGGCGGTTCCGTATCGATATGGAGCCGTGGTCTGAATAAAGAGCCGCCCACAGTGGGTTGATTTTGGTGATGAAGGAGGATTTTCTAATTCAACAAATCCTATTTTTCTAGTCTAAGTAATCATAAAGATATGCTAAATAGCAAAGATAGACAAAGAAAACACACAAGAACTCACCAAACAAGATTTTGACCAAAATACATGGATTTTTTTTAAAGAAAATCGATGTTGGAGGTGTGTAGAACTAGACAATAAGTCATGACACAATGATCCTCCATAGTTCTCTTTTGTTCTTACTATATTTGAGTGACACATACATATGAATTATGTAAGCTCATTATTAGTAGCAAGAAGCTATGAAAAAAGTTTTTAGATTGAATTAACAATGCAAAAACATTTCTCGACCATTTTCGAAAGAACTGTTGGGAATTATTTGTTAAGTGTCAAGTACCGTCAGTGTAATTTAAGTACTGTTAGTATTATGCAAGTACCGTTAGTGTTAACGCGGTACATAGTAAGTACTGCTACTTATAAAGTAAGTACTGCTATATTGATTAGGACGAATATATCTTTGTATAAGATATGTCATAGTTATAGTTAGAGTATATCTTATGTGATATACTTAAATAGTTAGAATATTGATAATATATCGTCTATGATATAGTTATCTTTATAGAATATTCTAAATTTTCTAGGGTTCCTTACTCTATAAAAGGAACATAGGTACAATGTCATTCATGTACCTCATTCAAGTCGATTAATAAGAGAATCGAATAGTTAAAAGTAATTCGGTTCTTCTGTGCTTTATAAGTTAGATTCCGCATAACTTATTTAGCTTGAGTAAGAGTTCTCAAAGTGTTTTAGTTTAATTACAAACTATTATACTAGTTCTTAACAGAATATAAATCCAATCAAAGGGATCAACAGTGGTATTAGAGCTTGTTGAGAAACTCTGAAAAAGAAGAACACAACCCCAAACACTCCACTCACACCAAAACTCAATGTCTCAACCACAAGGTGATGATGCTCACTTGGATGATGTTCAAAACCCTGATCCAATACCACAGGGACAACCACAAGTTGTGCATCCTGCACCAGCACAAGGTGTTCAAGTCGTAAATGTTGTAGCTACCTCTACAACTACAACACCTTCTCATACTCTTTCTGCTGTTAAACTCCCAGTGCTAAAAGGTGACAATTATGAGACATGGGCTATGCAGATGGAACATTACTTGAATCATACAGATCACACTGTGTGGCAAGTTATCAAGAATGGGAATACACCTAAGAAGTTATACTGGTTGCCTGATGGTACAGGCTATGCTCTACCTGTTTTGACTGCTAATGAGATACAAGTAGAGATCAGAGAAAGAAAAGCCAGAACTACTTTGGCTATGGCTCCTTCGGAAGACATCTTACCAAGCTTTCATCATTATAAGGATGCTAAAGCTATATGGGATGCTATAAAACTTAGATTTGGAGGTAATGACAAATCCAAGAAGATAAAGAATATTGTTCTTAAGCAAGAATTTGATAACTTCTTAATTTCCAGTATAGAAGGAATACATGGTGACTATGGAAGGTTTAGTAAGCTGCTTATTAAATTGGCAGTTTTTGGACAAGTAATTCTTAATGAAGAAGCTAATCTAAAGTTCTTAAGAAGTGTTCCACAATAGTGGAAAGCAATGACTATGCACTTCGTCACAAGAGAGGACCTGGAAACAATTCCTTTTGATCATCTCTACAACAATCTTAGAGCATACGAGATGGATGTGAAAGGCATTGAGGTGACTAAGGCAACGACTACAACAAAGTCTAACTTGGCTTTTGTATCAGATGGAAACAGCGGTACTTATTTTCATAATACCGTTAGTGGATCAAGCAGCGGTACATATTTCACAAATACCGCTGGAGGACTTACAAGCGGTACTTACCCACAAAGTACTGAAGGCAACCCCATAGTCTCTCAAAATCCACATGGAAGATCTTCACCATTGTTTAATGACAATGATGCCTTCTCATTCTTTGTTGGACAAGACAACATGCCAAGATTAACACTCAATGACTTGTTCCAAATGGATGATGCTGATGTTGAAGAGATGGATCTTAAATGGCAAGTTGCTATGGTGTTTGTAAGATCTAACAGGTTCTTCAAGAAGACTGGAAGAAAGATGACTGTTGATATTAATGAGCCATTAGGATATGACAAGTCCAAAGTTGAATGCTATAACTATGGAAGGAATGGACACTTTGCAAGAGAATGCACTAGAGACAGAGCTGAGAGTAGCAGTCAGAAGTCCAAGAACATCTATAGAACCAGTCCAAGAATAACTGAAAGCTTTCCAAAATTAAACAACAAGAGTCCTAAAGGAACTAAAGCATTGGTGACTGTAGATGGAGTGGTGAACTGGGCTGAAGTGAAGAAGAAGAAGAGCTTGGTCTAATGGCTCTCTCACATGAAGATACTGAGGTACATCCTTGTTTTAAAGACAGTGTTCTTAAATTTATTAGCTTAAAAGTAGAACTAGAGGAACAGTATCAAAAAGTCAACAAATGCACTTTAGAACTAAATGCTTTTAAACAGGGTGTTGCTAAGTTAGAAGAAAATATAGTTTTGTATAAAAACGCTCAACAAAACTATGAAGAGAAAATAAGAATTTTAACTCTTCAAATGAGGGAAAAAGATGTGGAAATTAAAGCCTTTGAAAGACAACTTTTGAAAGTGTCAGCATAAAATGAAGCTTTAAAAGCCAGTCTTTATAATGAAAAGGAAGTGATTAATCATTGGCAAAAGTCCTCTAAAGGATCGGGAAAACTGTTTAATTCACAAATGGGGCATTATGATAAGTCGGGCCTAGGATATATTCAGGACCAACCTGGGATAACTTTAACTGACAAAGACTTATCAAAGGGGATTTTTGATAGTTCTTGTGAGTCAGATAATACACTTGAGAATGATAGATATGCTGAAGGAATGAAGGTAGTTCCTCCACCATTATCATGAATTTTCATGCCTCCTAGTAATGATACAAGTATAGAGTTAGAAGAACCAAAGGTTAAAAATACCTCAAACTCTAGTACTTTGTCCCAAGATAAGACTGTTGTGACCAAGAACATTGTTTATCCACATTTAATGAACAAATTTGTTTCTAATGAATCTAAGACTAGTTCTGCTCCCAAGCAGGTAAAAACTCCTAGCAAGATATTGGAAAATGATGTAAAACATAATAAAACCAAGAGGGGTGGGCTAGGTTTTGAGAAAGTTAAGTCAAAACAACCTTTTGGGTCTTCTTTGAGAAGAAAAGGATGTTATGTTTGTGGTAGTCTAAGTCATTTTATCAAAGATTGTACTTTGCATGAAAATAAAATTATGAAACAAAAGGCTGCACAAAGGGTCATGAAAAACAGTAATGGCAAAAATACACAGGTTAATAGGAATCAGAAACTTAAGAATGACAAACCTAAGTTTGATCAGTCAAGGGTAGCTAAACAGGTTAATAACTCTACCAAAAGTTTTGTTCCTAGAGCAGTACTTATGAAACAAGGTCTAGTACCTTTGAAGTCTGGTAAACCATGTAGCGGCAAGTCTAGACCTGCAAGTACTGCTAGACCAAACTTAAGTACTGTTGGTTTAAAGTCTGTCAAACCAAAGTTCTCTAAGACTTCTAAGAATGTTGTTGAAAAATCTAAAACATCTAGAAGTAAGGCTAATAACAAACCAATGCAAATGTGAGTTCCTAAAAGAGAAAAATCATATGTTAAAGCAAGTACTACTAAAGAAGTACATAAGGCAAAGAAGTCTGAACACATAGAGTCACCCTATGTCTTTGACTACATAACTGAAAGCATGAGGTATAAGAGAAAAAGCAGCATTACTGGGAATACTTCTGAACAGACTCTTAAGTGTGTAGGTCCTATAAGATCCGAGCCAAATGTGGCTTGGGTCCCTGTTAAAAACTAATAAGTTTTGTTTGTGTGCAGGGGCATCTAACTGATGAATTGAAAGACAAAGGTATAGTAGATAGTGGATGCTCAAGACACACGACAGGGAATCAAGATTTTCTTGATGAATTTGAAGAATTCAAAGGAGGACCAGTAGCCTTTGGAGGTAGCAAAGGTAGAATCACTGGCAAAGGGAAAATCAATACAGGGAAGTTGGAATTTGAAGATATATTCTTTGTGAAAGAATTGAATGACTTCAATCTCTTTTCTGTATCACAAATGTGTGATAAGAAGAACAAGGTGTTGTTCACAGACAAAGACTGCTTGGTGTTGTCTAAAGACTTTGAGATGCCTAAAGAATCTCAAGTACTGCTTAAAGTACCCAGGCAAGAAAATATGTACACCTTTAATCTTCATACTATTACTCCAACAGGTGGTATTACATGTTTGCTAGCTAAGGTCTCTTATGATGAGTCTAATTTATGGCATAGAAGGTTAGGTCATGTAAATTTCAAGAATCTTAAAAGATTAGTGAATAGGAATTTGGTTAGAGGGTTACCTAACAAATCTTTTCAAAATGATTTCACATGTGTTGCTTGTCAAAAAGGTAAACAACATAGAGCCTCTTGTAAGACCAAGACTATTAATACTGTGACAAAACCTTTGCAACTCTTGTACATGGATTTGTTTGGTCTAGTTTCTGTAAGGAGCATTAGTCATAAGAACTTTTGTCTAGTCATAACTGATGATTATAGAAGATTCAGTTGGGTTTTCTTTTTAGCTCTTAAGAGTGAAACTAATGAATTACTTAAGGATTTTATCACTTTAGTTGAAAAGTAGTTCACTAAACAAGTTTTAATCATTAGGACAGATAATGGGACATAATTCAAGAATGCTGAATTTGATGAATTCTATAGGAGGAATTAAGAGAAAATTTAGTAATCCTAGGACTCCACAACAAAATGGGGTAGCTAAAAGGAAGAATAGGACACTAATTGAGGCTGCTAGAACAATGCTGGCTGATTCTCTTTTGCCAAATACCTTTTGGGCAGAAGCAATCAACACCGAATGTTATGTGTTAAATAGTGTCTTAGTGACCAAGCCTCAAAACAAAACACCTTATGAACTTTTGACTGGTGTGAAGCCTACCATAAGTCATTTAAGACCTTTTGGGTGTCATGTGTCTATACTAAATACTCTTGATGATTTGGGAAAGTTTGATGGAAAGTCTGATCCAGGATATCTTGTAGGATATTCTTTGCAAAGTAAAGCATATAGGGTTTATAATTTGGCATCTAAAAAGGTTGAAGAAAATGCCCATGTTAATTTCTTAGAAAATAAACCCAATGTCCCAGGAATAGGTTATGCTTGGATGTTTGATTTAGATTATCTAACTAACTCCATGGATTACTATTTTGTGCAAAAGTATTGTCAAACTAACAATGCATGTGAGGAGTCAAGTGAAAATAATACAGGTACTCAAGAAGATGTTTCTTCATCAGATGATGATGTTCATATCTATATGCCCAATATGCCTACTGTTACTCCCATGTCTGCTACTCCCAAGAAGCAAACCATGCCATCAAAAGATGATCAAGCCTCCCAAGAGCTTCAGAGGCTTCAAGTTCAAGAAAAGAATGCTACATCTTCTAATAAGCATTCATGAGAAGAATCTTTTGAGTCACAACAATCAGCAGTACATACTACGCCTAGCGGTACTTCATCTGCAAGTACTGCTAAGTGAAAATCTGCTAAGTCTATTCATTCATTAGAAGAGACTTTACAAGATATGGACGATGAAGACGTGTATGCTAGTCCAGCTGAAGGAATCTTCTCCAAAGCTTCCTATGATGAGCAGGGTACAGTAATTGATTTCAACAATTTGGAAAGAAAAATTCCATTCAGTTCTATTCCCACTCATAAAGTCAACAACAACCATCCTACTACACAGATTATTGGAGATCCCAAGTCTGTGGTACAAACTAGAAGACAACTTCAAACCAATACTGAAACTCATGCACTTGTGAGTTATGTCAAACAACAGCAGAGAACTATTTCTTATCACAAGTAGAGCCCAAAAACATTTCTTAGGCTCTTGATGAAGAAAGTTGGGTAGATGCCATGCAAGAAGAATTAACACAATTTGAGCTACAAAAAGTTTAGATTCTTGTGGATCTTCCCTCAGGTAAGAGAGTAATTGGTACTAGATGAGTTTTCAGGAACAAGAAGGATGAAAGAGGAGTTGTTGTGAGGAACAAGGTAAGACTTGTTGCTCAAGGCTATAGACAGGAAGAAGGGATAGACTATGATGAGGTTTTTGCACCAGTGGAAATGATAGAAGCCATTAGGTTATTTTTGGCTTTTGCATCATATATGAGTTTTATAGTCTATAAAATGGATGTGAAAAGTGACTTTCTTTATGGTACTATTTTAGAGGAGGTATATGTCTCACAACCTCCAGGTTTTGTAGATCCTAAATTCCCCAATAGAGTCTACAAGGTTATCAAAGCACTTTATGGTCTACATCAAGCTCCTAGGGCTTGGTATGCAACTTTATCCAATTTTCTGTTAAAGCATGGATATAGGAGAGGGACCATTGACAAAACTCTGTTCATCAAGAATAATGCTAAGGATATTATTCTAGTTCAAGTCTATGTTGATGAAATCATTTTTGGTTCTACCAAGAAGTCATGGTGTGAAGAGTTTGAGGCTTTGATGAAAGGAAGATTTCATATGAGTTCTATGGGAGAACTAACTTTCTTTTTGGGACTGCAAGTCAAACAAAGGAAAGATAGAATATTTATCAGCCAAGATAAGTATGTTGCTGAAATCTTGAAGCAATTTTCATGTATGGATACAAGGAGTACAAGCACACCTTTTGAAGCTAAGAAGTCTTTATCAAAAGATGAACATGGAGAAAATGTTGAAATTCATCTATACAAATCAATGATTGGTTCATTGATGTATCTTACTGCTTCAAGGCCAGATATTATGTTTGATGTGTGTGCCTGTTCAAGGTTTCAAGTCAATCCAAAGGTGTCACATCTACATGCTGTGAAGAAGATTTTTAAGTATCTTAAAAGTCAACCCAATTTAGGATTATGGTATCCTAGAGATTCCACCTTTGAATTAGAAGCTTACTCAGACAGTGATTATGCTGGAGCTAATCATGATAGGAAATCCACAATAGGAGGTTGTCAATTCCTAGGCAGATGACTCATATTATGGCAATGTAAGAAGCAAACCATTGTTGCTACTTCTACAACTGAAGCTGAATATGTAGCTGCTGCTCATTGCTGTGGACAAGTACTTTGGATTCAAAATCAATTGTTAGATTCTGGGTTTAACTTCATGAACACCAAGATTTACATTGATAAGGAAAGTACTATATGAACTGTCAAGAATCCAGTATTTCACTCCAAGACCAAGCATATTGAAATACGACATCACTTTATAAGAGATGCCTATGACAGAAAGCTTATTCAAGTCTTGAAGATTCATACAGACAGCAATGTAGCTGATTTGTTGACCAAGGCATTTGATGCAAAGAGATTTGAATTCTTGGTGACACATATTGGTATGCTCAACCAAATAGACTGCTGCATATGTTGAGGGGAGGTAATAGATGTACAAATTTTTATACTAATTTTTATTGTATAGTCTATGTTTTGTGTTTTTTATGTGATCACAGGTTAATAGAAAAAGATAAAAGAGGTTACAATGATAGTGGAATGCATGAACTGGTCAAAATTGTGAGGTACCGTTATAACTCCAAGTACCGCTAGCACAAATTCAAGCACCGAGTATGTTCTATGTACTGCTACATGTACGTTGTACCGTTAACGGTCTCTTTTTTTTTAATTTGGTGGTTTCTTCGCGCTTGGGTTTTTTATTTACTTAAATACTTACTCCAATTACACAATTGATTCACCTAATCTTTTATTTTTATCTCTTGATACTATAACCTTCTCTCTAATTTTTTGATCATCAAAAATACTAATGGCTACTTTACAAGTGATCTCTAAGAATAATTTGGTTGTGAATCTTGTTGTGAATGATGACTCTCTTTGATTCCATGAGATTCTTGGTTTCTTATCTCGAAGTCATGTTCATTTTGCACTAACTGTAAGTCCCATTGTCTCTATTTCCATTGTTGAACAATTTTGGAACACTGTTGTGTTAGGTACTCGGTTTTATCAACCTTGCATTAAGGCTAGGGTGAATCATAGAAATATATATTTAACTGAGGTACTGCTAAGGGCAAGTTTGAGATTAAATGAGGAAAATGGACTTAGTATGCTTAATAATATAGAGATTCATTTGTAGCCATGGGCTATGAGGGTGGTAGGGAAAGTCTTACTTTCTTTAAATCTTTATTTTCACCTCAATGGAAATTGCTTTTTCATGCTATTATTCACTGTTTAAGATCTAAAAGTACATCTTTTAATCAAATTCCTGCTGCATTGGCATCAAATGGTATTTGTCTAGCAAATAACAGGGTTTTTAAGTTTTCAAGATTAATTTTTGAAGGCATGACTAGGAATTTGGAAGGAACTAAAAAGTTTTTGATGTATCCTAGATTCATTCAGACTTTAGTTAGTGACCAAATACCTAACCTACGAAAGTTAACTGATACATGGGATGTTCCTACATTCACAAAGAGAACTTTCTCTTTCTTGACCAAACAAGGCAATGCCTTTACAAGAATAGTCACACCATTGTTTGCTCATATGTTAGCCCAACCTGCCAATCAAAAAGTTGAGGAACCTAGCAATGCTAGTACTTCTCAGCAAACTTCTTCTCACAATGTTGGTGCTCCACCAAACAATGATGAGATGATCCATACACCTGCTGCTTCTACTGCTGCTAGTGGTTCACCACCAGCACAAGCACCGGAGGTGGTGGATGTTGCAAATTTGACTTTTTTGTGTACTATTTTGTCCCAACAGGTATAGGTGTTGTAGAAAGCAAAACTTGTTCAAGAAAAGAAAATTGCTGAATTGGAAGCTAGCCTAATCAAGTTGAGGAACAAGGTATCCCCTTCGATGAGGCAACATAGCTCTATTCAGAAGGCTGCAATTAAAAAGCAAAGATTCAGAAACCACAAGAAAAGGCAACTGAATGCAACCACACAAGGGAGGAATTATGAAGAACAACCACCTTCTTCTGATAATCAAACAAGGATCTGGAAATGACATCAATATTGAGCTAGATGAAGATGTCATGGGGACTTATGAAGATGGAACTGGTTTAGAGACTGGTGTGGATGAACCTAAAAATATGGAGTTTCAACAGGAAGAACCACAGCCTACTCATGAGGAGCCACAAGTTGAAGAAATGATGGTAACTCAGCCAGCACCAACACCTCAATCACCAATTCAAGTGAATTGGAGTACTTTCTATGAGAAGTTAGAGGAAATTAACATTCAATTTCCTGTATCTTCAACTCCACCACCACAAAGACAAATATGGTTTCAAAGGAAATAGTCTTTGCAAGTATTGTCTAGATCAAGAATGAGCAATGGATAAGACAAGACTGAAGAGGTGAAAGTTGAAATGATAGCTTCAATGGAAGAAAGAGTATATGGAGATACACAAGTGATTGAAGAAACAAGTGTGTCTAATACTGGTGAAGTCAACATTGTTGATGATCCAAGTACTACTAAGCCAAATAAGCCGACTACAAGTACTGCTGACATTGTTGAAGACCCAAGTACTGCTAAGCCAACTAAGCCGATTGCAAGTACCGTGGTGATCATCCTTCACTAGAAAGTCAAACTCCTTTTGGAGAGGATGAGACTTTAGCCCAATTACTGCTTGACTAAAGAAAGAAGAATTCAGCTGAGAAAACAAAACAAGCAGAGGCAGAGAAGAAGACAAAACAAGAAGATCTTTCCAAGAAGGATCAAACTAAAGGTAATAACTAGATTTTACTCAGGTTAAAAATTATCGTTGTACCAATCTCTTCGAATTGAAAAACTTGTGTTCAATGTGTGACTCTATTGTTCTTTGGTGAAACAAAAATGTTGTCGTTGTAGTATATGAAAATGTGCAAAAACAATTAAGGTAAAAGTGCGTTTAATAAAAAGGTGTTTAAAATAAATCTAAGTCTAATTAAACGAAAGTGCGATATTTAAAAACGTGACGAAAAGTAAACTAATTAAATGACCAAAAATTTAAGCGTGACAAGAATTAAAAATGGACAAAGTATAAAAACATAAGCTAAAAATTAAACAAGGCAAAACATGAAAAATAAACCCACTGTCGGAATATATTCCGATCTTACCTTGATCGGAATGACTGCTTACCCCCAATCGGAATATTGATCAGAAAACCAATCGGAATATGTCACTTACACCAGATCGGAATATAAACGTACCTGATCGGAATATGGCTTAAATGCTTGTCGGAATGCTGCTCGGACCCTTTGATCGGAATACTGTCACTAGTCCCAATCGGAATACCAAACACGCACCTCGATCGGAATGAGGAGTGAAGCACCAATCGAAATAACTGTCACTAGTTCAGATCGAAATACCCACTTACCTTGCCGTGATCGGAATACCAAGATACACCACCAATCGGAATACAGATAGGAATACTAAATCCCTTTTCCGACCAAGCAATTTAGATATGGTCGGAATATATAAACCCCTTTCCGATTTACCAATCGGAATACGAAGGAATTAACCAAAAATAAGCTAGAAAAATAAGCTATGATTCTAATAAGAACAAGTCTAAAATCCTAAGGCAAACCGTAACAAAATAAGCTACTAGACTGAAATTTAAAGACTTTTAAAACACGAAATGAAAAAGCTTAACGAAAAACAACTTTTAAACAAAAATAACTTTTATAAAAACTTTATAAACTTGAAAATAAACAAAATAAGCTATGAAAATAAATGATTTAAAACAATCAAAAGCATAAAAATGAAATCTTTAAACAAATAAACAAGTCAAAAAGCATATAAATCAAAGATTAAAGAAAAGTAGAATGAGATCAACAAGATAAAGTAAAGGTGCGAGAATTAAAAGAAAAACTTACTTGAAATTAAATGGTAAATAAGGTGCAAGACATGTAATTAAAGGTATTAAAGGTGCAAGACAAGTATTAAAATTGACATGAAAAGTAAAGGTGCAAGTAAATAAAGGTGGAAGAACTAATTGTCACGATTAGTCAACAAAAACAAATGAATGAAAATGGGGTGTATTTATAGGAGATTAGGAGGGTGGTTAGAGGAAGCTTCCTCCCCTCCTTCCTTTCTTCTTAATTGCGCCATCAAGTCCTTCCTTCTTAATCTCTTTGTTAATCTTGGACTTTGATGACTTTTGGCTCGGGATTTCTTTGGTCTCGTCTTTTAATTCTTCGATAAATAAGACTTGAGTTCCTCGACTTTTGATAAACTTCCGTCTCTTGACTTTTTCTTCGATAAATCTTCAGAATTGATCTTGGACTTCCGTTCTTTTTGCACTCTTGACTTCTTGACTTTGTCTTTCGTCTTTTTCTTCAATAAAAGTCCGTAAATGCCCGTGAATGCCCGTGTTTTCTCCACTTTTCACCTTTTCGTCCTAAATCACAACAAAAACACAAACCACGCATAATTCCGACATAAAAGACATAAAATACATGTTTTGGCTCGGTTATTATTGTAATTAAGTGGTAGAAAAGATGGGTGTTTTCACACCTATCAAATCCCCTACACTTGACCATTGCAATGTCCTCATGCAATGCATTAGTTACAAAGCACGTTTACATTTTTCATCATAATCAATCCACGTTGGCCTTTATTAAAGAGATAGAAAACTATAAACATTCAAAGTAAAGAAATTAAAAAGCATACCTTGGGTTTTGGAGATGTCATGAATAATCATCATCCTCAAGTTTTCACTTTCTCTAAACCAAGCTTAAAAACGAGATCATTGTTATTATAAGTTAGTAGACTAACACAAACTCATGTGGGCCAGTTATTCACTTAGACTCCCTTATTCCTAGGTGTATCTCTTAAATTTTATTGTTGTCTTGAATGATCACGAGGATGCATTTTTGACTTATTTCGATAGTTATTAAGTCTGAAAATAAAGTGAACGATTTAATCAATAGTTAGCTAAAGGACAAAATCTTTTAAAACTGCTTCTCGGGACCTCATAAAGTTCATATCTTGGCATAACTCGCTTCGCGATTTGAGACCTTTCTCGGACCGATATTTGGCAGCGACTTCATACTTCAAACCTTGAGAGACGTTCATGAAATTATGGTTTTCTCTTCATATATAGGAATTTCTTCACTTGAAGTTTTGAGAGATTCATACTTGGACCACGACTTCTTCATTTTTCTCCAATCTTTATTTAGGACTTTGATATACAACGATCCGCCTTCTTTTATGACTTGGATCTATTTATCCTCATACCTTGTTAGGGTCTTTTCGGATACACTTCTCCATGACTTTTGGGGAGTTTTTGCTTTTCGTCGTGTGTCTCGATCCTTCATATTGATTTTCGATAAATGATTCTTCACATCACTTTGGATCTTTAGCAACAAAATATAGCCCTCATGCCTTGTTAGGGCCTTTTCGGACTCGCCAATCTTCGCATCCCGCTTCAATAAGTTATGCCTTGGCTATGAACTCTAATCCATACCGAGCAACTTTGAAACGATCTTGGGCTAGAAGCTAAGTAACTTTTCAAATCGTACAACCTTATTTATTAGCAGATAAATTATTTAGCAAGCGATGGGAGAATAGGCTCATAATTAACTCACATAAATTCACGAAAGAATTACGGACTTATAATTGGCTCTATCATCTCTCGTTCTCCACAGTTTAAAATCTCAAAGAATGAGACTCATGGATGCTTACCCTATTAAATCAAAGTTTTGGGTTTACGAGTCGTTTATAGGATCTTGCAAATTCTTAGACTTTTTCAAGTTTAGAAATCGCGTTTTAAAGTTCCCTTGATAAACGACTCTCTAGGATCAGTTATAGGAACTTGCAAAAAGTTCTTGTTCTTAACCCGTGAGAGTTAAGACTTTCGCGTTTTATGGCTCCCTATATAAAAGCCTAGCAAAACTTGACTTAAACACGTTAAGGATACTAGCTAGAGTGAACTTAAATAAGTAAACTCGGGTTGAGTCAAAAGATTCACAACGTTTGAAAACTAAAACCACTTATTTAAACATTTATTCTAATAAGGAAAGAAAATATGTAACACCCCTAAATTTATACAACTCAATACAACGGAAGACTCGTTGGTGTTACGGGATAGCACATTACTCACATCATAGACAACGCATAAAAATCGCGTCGTTTAATAATAAATCATTTCCATTCATAAACATCAAAGTTACATCGGTCCCAAGTCATATTATTTCATACAAGGTTTTACAAAGTATTTGAATGGAAAATATTGTTTAAGTGCGGGCCATGAATTCTTGTCGTCTTCCTGAGAATTACCTTCAAGTACCTGAGATAAAACATGTTAAAAGAAAAGGTCAGCGATAACGCCGAGTGAATTCATAGAGTTTAATAAAATCCATCAATATAATATCAGTATAAAATTATTACTGAAAATCATTTTGTACAAATCATTTTAATAGGCCATAAAATAGCCAAAGTCATTTTATACAAATCCGTATCGAAAATCATAATATAGGCATTAGCCTTAAAAATCATTGTACGAGTCAATGTCGTAAAAACATCATACAATACGTTTTGCAACGTTGTATAGATTAAATAAAAACCGTTATAAGAATATGGTTATGAAAACCAAAACACGAATACAATATCAATAGTATGACCCTGTATTGCTAGTCAGGCAATACATCATAATTCGGTGCGTCTATTAGTATTTCGGTAATTGGATTATTATAAGCCGCATGACATTGTTACCTTACTAAACCAACAACGGGTAGCTAACCCGATACTCAATTTTCCCATATAAAGTAGCGTGTCGTCACAAAGGTCACACTATGGAAATCTTCTCATACATAAATTCGCTTACCAATCAATGTGGCACGACGGGGATCAACCGTCAAGGCGTGAACTGGGGTGATCGTCCCCAAATAGTACTATTATATGCACAAGCGTCTACCAAATCCCGGTAGTTCACAATTCATGCTAATGGGACTTTTAGTGACATAACCTAACTTTAATAATCCATTTAATTTCATCTATCGGGTCCTTTAATCATTTATCAGGTCATACAATCGGGTCATTCAATAATTCGGGTCCAAATCAATAAACAACAATCGGGACAAATGGTGTCCTATTTTATAAAAACTAACATGTTATCTCCCTCGCGGGTTTATAAAACATTTATAAAAACAGTTAAAAGAGTGCGAGGCTATGAACTCACGTTGATATGGGAAGGCGGATTATCGGCAATTCGGACGTACGGTACGTGCTTCAATCACGGAAACCTAGACAAATAATACTCGTCTTAGACTCATGTCCAATGACTTTATAAAAATAACAATTATGTATACATATGATGATTTTATATATATGATGATCAAGTGGGTTTACATATTCTCATTTACTCATTTTAGTGTTATGTGTCGATAACTTTTATACTAGTTTACTAGTTTAACCTATTTATGTGTTTTAAGTCCAATAAACTTATTATAAGTTCTTTAACTTGTATTAATCCATTTTATACTTGTATTATCAGTATTTATACTTTACATGTTGGGCCCAAATGGGTTAAGCCCAATAAATAAGTTTCTAAGTGTTTTAGTCCATTTTGTTGTATTATTAGTCCAATAACGTTAACTTAGCTAGTTAATGTCCGTATGTTATATAGTTCGGGTTTTATCGGTTTTTACTTGTTATATATGTTTATATATCAGTATATGAGTTTATAAAAGTTTACATTAGACGGGTCCAACCTTCTATGTTTTATTTAACAAAAACGTTAATTTTACGGTAATAGCGGAAAAAGTCGTAAAAATCATGTTTATAGTTTTATAAGTTATAAAACTTATCAAACTACCATTTTTATAAAATGTCCATTTATTTATCCTTATACATATTTATATAAATGTATTATATAAGTTAGTGGGTTTTAATTCACATTTTATACTATAAAATTTTGAGTGCTTATATAATAGTATTATACGTTAATTTCCAAAATCTGATTTTTATTTTCATGTTCACCAAAACTGCCATATCTAGAGTTCTATATGGAGATAAAAGCTCAACTTTTTATCACATAAACTACATGATATGTGCTCCATTTAACGCTACTATAGCTACTGTTGAATCATCCTCTAAGTATTTGCTAAAAATCGTCCAAAACAGTAAACTCAGATTTATACTTTAAACTTGTTTTGATCATATCTCACTCATTACAATGATTCCATTGCATGGCCAACTCTCACATGTGTACAAGACTCATAGCTTAAAGTATATCAATCTATTCAAGTCTTTTTACCAGTTTACCATATGATTCTTTACTGTTTTATAGAGCCATCTAAATTAAGCAAGATTTTAACCTTGTTTCTTATAGTTTTTCATCTTTTTAAGCATGTTTATCAACACCAAATCCCCACACAATACTTTTAATCATCATTCATCATCATATACATATACATAAGTAAAAAAATACAAGATTACATAATCAAAAATAACAAGAGGATGGGAAGAACTATCTTTATACCACCATGATGATGTAGGTTGTGATCAAAACATGGATTTTGATGGAGAAACTTGTGATAAACCAAGACCATCTTCAAGACCATCATTCTTCAAGAACTCCGTGTGGAATATCAGCCCCAAGAAATCAACAAAACTTCTCCTTGGATGTTAAAACTTGCACCAATCTTCATCTCTTTTGAAGGAGATTAACATATGTAAGTTATAACAATAGTTTGTGGTTAAATTTAGATCAAATGGGGTGTTTTGTGTGAGAGTCCTACGAAATCATAGAGAGAGGAAGAGAGAAAATGAGTTGTTTGCATGAGATAAAATGAAGCTAGTTGTTTAGCTTTGGTGGTTTTGTGGTGGAAGGCTTACAAGTTAAGCTAATGGACAAGTGTCCATAAATATGACACAAGGGTGTTGGTTTGGCTTACTCTTGTATTCCATATAGTGGGGTGGGGCAAGTGTAAACTTGTCTCATCCCACTAATTTACGGGTATTCCTCGATTCTAGTTTCCTCGATTTGCGTGCCCTCGGGTCGTTTTACGAAAAACGTTTTTATAAATTATGAATCAACGACACAAAACGAATCTAATAAAAATTGTCTCATCAAAAACGGAGTTCGAAAACGTAAATACGTAATCCTAGGGTTTCCGGTTTAGTCGTAAAGGACGTTAAAATAAAATCGTAAGTCCTAATCTCTTCTCGTAAATTTGTGAGTTTATGAACCAACACAAATTTAAAACTCCAAAATAATATTTACAGATAAATTTATTTTCTGAAATGTCGGACTGTCACCAAAGACGGTGTATGTAAACGTAAGCACGTAACGTTGAATCCCCCGGTTTAGACGTAGTCGACGCTACTTCAAGACGTAAATCCAAATTACTTCCGAAAAATAAGTGAGTTCATATTGTAACATTAAAATAATGTTTTCAAATAAATATTGAGAATAAAATATCAATCATAAATTGACGGATTGTCACAAAATAACTATGCAAAGGGCAAACTAATAGGCCAAAATAGATCAAAAATTTTGAAAAATTCGAAAAATTGATTTTCCAGTTAAAATGAGGACAAATACAAGGAAAAGACCACTTAACTTCGATAGAAGTCCCCCTACACTCAACATAAACATTGTCCTCAATGTTTAAGCATGTGGGAGTAAACTCCCCTACACTTAGGACATTGTGCACTTTGTTTAAATCTCGCTAAGGAAGAGACAACTAAATAGATTCCTATTTTAATATTGCAAAATATAAAATAGTGAATCGAAAAGAGTTTAGGATAGAACCGGGAAGAAGTGGAACACGGAATCACGGGTCGTCAAGAATCATCAAGAGTGGATCATTGAAGCTCGAATCCCTGATTAGTAGAAGAGAGGAGAGAGCAAACACCAACGGGTCTCCCCTACACTTATGATAAAGAAAGCGAAAAGATAGATGCATGGGTTGCCTCCCAAGAAGCGCTTGATTTTTGTTAACCGAGTCATTACCTGACTCGACCTTGATCATCAACGGAAGAAGAATGAAACATATCCACCAGGATCAAAGACATAGTTTTCGTCCACTTAATAGCACGAGCTTAAGGCGAACAAGGCAAGCCAAAGAAGAGTAGGCAATGTTCCCTTAAGCAGCGATGGAGCACGGTGGAAGCAATGGTGAAGTGGTGCAAGCAGATTTCCATAAGTTCCAAAGATTTTTCCTTTTATTTCATCAGGTGGATACTGAGATGGCTTAAAAATTGCTATACCGGGGTCGAACACCTTTTCCTTTAGGGGAAAATAGCACTCAGGCTCAGCAGAGTGTGAAGAAGATCCGCGAAGAAGCACAACCTCGTCCTCAGAAGTGGGACAAAGAGGTGTTAACTCATACGTGCTGCGGATATTGGTGTCGACCGGTTTCTTCACCTTTGAAAGAACGCCTTCAAATCCAAAGTAGGATCAAGACGATAATCTTCAAAATCTAAAGGAGGAGCATCACTCTCATGAGGGAAGTAAGTATTAAGAAATGCAGAGAAGTCTTCCTCAAATGAGTAATCGTCCAAAGTAGGATCGAGTGATGGCGGAGGATCTTCATTGTGAGAAGAATCGCTCGAAAGAGTATCGGCCTCATCAAAATCATCATATGTGGGCAGCTCGGGATACTCAAAAGTAAGGTCATCATAATCATCCGAATCTGAGCAAAAATCATCATCATAAGCATCAAAGATCGGTGGAGAATCATAAATGGGAGAAGGTTCCAAAGTAGGGAGAGAATCATCCACATCATCTTCAAAAAGTGGATTATCATCGCAAGACTCGAATAGAGGATTGTTGTAAACGACAAAGTCATCGAGCACATTAACCATATTCACAGATTCTCGTCCTCCAAAGGATTTGCCTGTAAGCTTCCCCATTTTGAAAACTTGTGCATCATCCCCGACTCTTAAGATTAATTCACCTTTGGCCACATCCACTAAAGCTCGTCCGGTTCTCAAGAATGGGCGACCAAGTATTAAAGGAATACGAGGGTCCATTTCGTAATCAACAACCACAAAGTCAACCGGGAAAGTAAATGTGCCAACTTTAATAAACACGTCTTCGGCTATACCAACGGGGTAAGCGAGCGTGCGGTTTGCAAGTTCAAGAGTCATCTTTGTTGGAGTGAGGTCGGGTAATGATAGTGTTTTCCAAAAACTCAATGGCATCAAATTAATACTAGCCCCGAGATCAGCAAGGGCAGTAAATTCTTCAGTTTTGTTGAACACGCAAGGCAACACAAAACGACCGGGGTCTCTAAGCTTTTCCAGAAGTTCTTTGAGAATAACTGCAGAGCAGTTTTCATTTAAGCGTGTGTTGGCGAGTTCAATCAGCTTCTCCTTCTTGTTAAGCAATTCCTTCAATGCTTTAACAAATTTGGGCATGTGGACAAGTGCTTCAAGAAAGCTAATGTTGAAGTTCATCTGAGAGATCATCTTCACATAGCGTGTCACTTCGGAATCCTCCTTGGTTAGCAGTTTGGTCTTGCCTAAACATGAAGGATAAGGGATATTGGGTTTGGGTGGTGAAGGTGCAGGTGTAGGTGGTAAAGGTTGAGATGTTGAAGGGTCCCTACTAGGAACATCGTCATGGTGAGGCGGAGACGGTAATGGTGCACTAATACTAGGTGTAGGAGGAGGTGTAGATGATGGTGGTGGGATTGGTGGTCCTACGATGGTGACTCCACTACGAGTAGTAATAGCACTCACATTGGCTAGCGGATTAGTGACCGTGTTTGAAGGTAGAGAACTCGAAGAAGAGGGTTGAGCGGCGGGCAAGAAACTAGCAAGCATATTCTTCAAATCATTGGTTTGATTGCTGAAGGAGGATTAAATATTATCTCGAAGCTCGGATCTTATCTCATTTCCTTGCTTGGTAATATCTCCTTTAAGATTGATAATTTGGCTCTGCAAATTCTTGATTTGCTCACCTTGGGTTCTCATGATGGCCTCAACATCCGGATTACTGGGTGGGGTTTGTTGGGCGGGTGATAAGGATTAGAAGCTCTTGGTGGGATTTGGTTGCTTCTATTGTAGTTGTTGGCGGGGTTTTGGTTTTGAGGAGAAAAACCGGGTGAAAGGTAGTTGTTTGATCGGTAACTCAGCAGATTTCTATCCCCTTGAGGTCGAGCTTGGTAATTTTCCGGTGAATAATTACCATAAGCTGCATACACATTTTCCGGATTTCCTTGAGTCGAAGGACAATCGGTGTATGAGTGAGGACCGCCGCATGTTTCACAAGGAGTAGCAACAGCTTTAACTTGTTGTTGTTGTTGGTTTGAAGCCAAGAGTTGCATACTTCTGCTCATTTCAGTCAGCACACGGGTGAGTTCGGTCATATCAGGGTTTGTTGAAGTGGAGGAAACATTGACTCTCGGGTGGTTCCTTGAAGAAGCAGAGGAATCCCAGTTTTTGTGGTGAGTAGTCATGTTTTCAATAAGCTCTCTACACTCCTCGGGTCTCCTTTTCATGAATGTGCCACCGGCGGCTGCATTGATCGTATCACGATCTCGAAAAGTCAAACCGTTGTAGAAAGTATCAATTAAGGTCACGGGTAGCATGTTGTGGTTTGGACATCTATCGATCAAGACATTATATCTCTCCCAAGCATCAAAAAGAGATTCATCAGGATCTTGCATGAAACCGCTGATTTGATTGCGAAGGCTCGTGACCATGGATGGTGGAAAGTAGCGCGACAAAAAGCGTTGAGTCATGTCATCCCAAGTATGAATAGAATTCTTCGGGAGACGATCAAACCATTTCTCGGCATGATGTAATAAAGTATGTGGAAAGAGTTGTAGGCGAAGTTCATCCGAAAAGACCCTAACAAGGTATCATTTAATAACTAGATTTTACTCAGGTTAAAAATTATCGTTGTACCAATCTCTTCGAATTAAAAAACTTGTGTTCAATGTGTGACTCTATTGTTCTTTGGTGAAACAAAAATGTTGTCGTTGTAGTATATGAAAATGTGCAAAAACAATTAAGGTAAAAGTGCGTTTAATAAAAAGGCGTTTAAAATAGATCTAAGTCTAATTAAACGAAAGTGCGATATTTAAAAACGTGACGAAAAGTAAACTAATTAAATGACCAAAAATTTAAGCGTGACGAGAATTAAAAATGGACAAAGTATAAAAACATAAGCTAAAAATTAAACAAGGCAAACATGAAAAATGTAAAACCGCAAAATAAGGTCATTATTTAATTCTTAATTTTCAAATATTTTTGAAGTATCTTATAATCTTAAATATTATTATGTTTAACGGTTTAAGTTGAAATCAATATTAAATATTTTATTTTTATATTTTGACGAGCAACGAGGACTACTAGTGATCGCGATACCGACGGATGCCCATAATTTTATATTTCTTTATCGATCGTTTCGATATTTAATATTTTCGACGATATCGTCTTAATTACGTATCGAGTCGTTATATCATTATTTTTCGTGTGCGTTTAAACTTTTTAGTATTTTTACGAAACCCGAGTCCCGTAAATATTTTCAAAAATTGACTAGTGACAATTTCCCACCTTTTTTAACTAGCTAATTTCAAATTTTAACCAAACTCTTGCCAAATTGCCATTTGGTCCTTCCCCACTAACTAAAATTAAATAAATTAAAAAATACACACACACACATTTGTTTTTCACTTCCAAAATTTATTTTCTCTCTCTCTTTTTCTTCCATTTTGCCGAAACCCCAAACCCACACCTAATCCACACATTTTTTTCAATTATCTCAAGATTGAGGTTGAATCTAGCTAAACCAAGCATAGACCCATCTCTATTTTTAATCAAGGATCACATAGGTATAAAAATTTTACACATGCAAGCACTTTTTATTTTTATGATGTTGGTAAGTGGAAGCCATGGTCATGCATGGTGTTTTTAGCATGATCCATGGTGGTTCTTGCTAGAAATCTTGTTAAAAACTATATTTTGATCCAAAGTTTTTTATTTTTGTTATGATTTTGATGTTATGGTGGATGTATGATGATGTTAGAGTATAGGAATGATAATAAGTGTGAAAACACTTATCCTTTTACCACTTATTTCCAATAATAACAAGACCAAAACGTGTGATTTATGTCGTAAAAGTCGGAATTATGCGTGGTTTGTGTTTTTATTGTGTTTTAGGACCAAAAGATGAAAAAGGAAGAAAACACGGGCTTTCACGGGCTTTTATCGAAGAAAACGGGAAAAGACGAAGTCAAAAGATCAAGAGTGCTTAAAGAACGGATGTCCAAGACCTATTCTGGAGATTTATCGAAGAACAAGTCTAAAGACGGAAGTTTAATGAAGTCGAAGAACTTAAGTCTAATAGAAGAAGAAAATTAAAAGACAAGTTCAAATCCCGAGACTACAAAGACGAAGAATTAAAATCGAGTCGAGAAGAAAAAGAAAGAAGAAAGCACCACACATGCCTCCCACTCCCCTATAAATACCCTCCTAATCACATTAGGAGGGGGTTAGCTAGTTTTTATTTTCTTTAGTTTCTTTCTAGTTTTTAGAGAGAGAAAGTCTTAAACTTTCTCTCACTAGTTCATCTTTTTCTTTTAATCTTTCAAGATTAAATACTTTTGTATTGCTTATTTCATTAATCAAAGTTCTATTTTAAGCTTTTGATCCTTATTCTCATTCTACACTTCTTGATTCATTTACCTTTGATCCGATTTACATTCTTCATGCTTATGATTTGATGTTTTCGTGATTAAAGGATTGCTCTTTTTAGTTTTACACACAAGCTCTTTCGTCTAAACCATAAGCTCGTAATGCTTATTGGCTTATTCGAATCTTAGCTTATTGATTTTCGGATTTCTTCAAGGTTTTTAATGGTTTAAAGTTCATTTCATAAAGTTCTTGATTTTAAGTTTTGAAAAGTCATCGAATTTGAGCTTTTTGGGATCGTTTAAGATTCGTTAGAGTAGCTTATTGCAACTGCTTATTAAGTTTCACTCTTCCACAAATTTCGGAAATTGTTATATCCCATCGCAATCTTAGGGTTTTGACAAACATTCCGACGGTCGACCACACATTCCGATAGCTTTGGTTTTTGATCGCAATAACCCATTAGGGTTTTACTTTGCGATCGGTTGGATCTTTTTCCCCTTATTCCGATCTGGGTTGCGATCGCTTATTGCGATCGCATATTCCGACGGATCTTAAGGACTTGGTTAAGACGAAGTGCTGCCCATTTTCCGATAGAGTCATTGCGACAGCATCATTCCGATAGGTGTGTATTGCGACAGAAGTATTTTCTTAAGTATTCCGATCTGAACTCGATTATTCCGATGGTTAATATTAGTGATATTCCGATGGTTGCTATTTTGGTGTATTCCGATGAACATGAATTGTTTTCTTACAATTGATTAAGTTTTTAAGTTTTTAAGTTTTTCAAAGCTTTAAGTTTTAAGAATTTTCATAAATTAAATTTAAGTTTAATTTTGTCAAAGCTTTAAATTACTCAACGACACTTTAATTACTTGCTAATAGTTTAAAATTAGATAAACAAACCAAACCATTCTCTTGATTCACCAAAAGACGATTGAGTCGCACTTAAGACCGGTTTTCAATTCGAAAAGATTCGGAACTATAACGAACTTGAACTTTGATACTTTTGGTAGTAAAATCTCAAGTATTAAATGGCGCCGCTGCCGGCTCTTTTCGTTAAGATAAACGGTTTTTAGTGAGAGACGCATTGAATTTTGGGATCCGTTCTTTGAACGTTATTTTCATTGCTATAAAATTTCCAAAAATCCACAAAAAAATTATAAAACTTTTCAAAAATACAAAAACATTAAAAAACCTATAAAAACCAAAAAGATTATATAGATATTTCTTGTGTATATTTTTCTTCTGCAGGTGCATGCGTACTAGATCTACAAACTATTCTGAGCCCGAGAATCGTGAAGATTTAGATATGGCTGGTGTTAACAACAACAATAATCACCCACCTCAAAATAATTTGAATAACAACAACAACAACAACAACAATGTCCTTCTACCAGATTTACGCACCATGGAGGAATTGTGCCAACCCACCATGAACGGACGCGGAGGCCCGATTGCGCCAATGCACGTCACGGCTCAGGAGTTTTCGTTGAAGCATCATATGATACAACAAGTGCAAACGAACCCGTTTCGTGGAATTCCGGATGATGATGCCAACAAACACCTCGACAAATTCATTACCATTACCCAAAGCATGAAGTGCCCCGGTGTTTCTATGGATGACCTTCGCCTTCAACTTTTCCCACACTCGCTTTCTCACCATGCCGAAAAATGGTTTGACCGTCTTCCTAAGAATTCTATTCATACATGGAACGACATGACTCAACGCTTTTTATCGCGCTACTTTCCCCCATCCATGGTCACTAGCCTTCGTAACCAAATCAGTGGATTTATGCAAGAGAATGATGAATCGCTTTTCGATGCTTGGGAACGTTACAATGATTTGATCGACCGCTGTCCTAATCACAATATGCTCCCCGTCACTCTCATTGACACCTTCTACAATGGTCTCACCTTTCGTGATCGTGACACGATCAATGCCGCCGCCGGTGGTACTTTTATGAAAAGGAGACCGGAGGAGTGTCGAGAGTTGATCGAAAACATGACTACTCACCACAAGAATTGGGATTCATCCGCATCCTCAAGATCTAACTCGAGAGTCAATGTTTCTTCTACTACCTCCAATCCTGAAATGTCTGAAATTTCTCGACAACTCGCTGAAATGAACAAGAATTTCATGGCCATGGCCACAAACCATTTTCAACAAGCTAAAGCTGTTGCTATTTCTTGTGACACATGTGGTGGCCCTCACTCTTATAATGAATGTCCTTCTACTCACGGCAATTATTCTGAAGACGTTAACGCAGCATACGGTACTTATCCCACGGGAGGCTATCAAGCCCGCCCTCAAGGAGACCGTAACTTGCTAAGTTATCGATCCAACAATTATCTTGCTCCCCCCGGTTTCCCTCCTGCAAACCAAAACCAACAACAAAGCTACAATCAATCCCAACCTCGTGCAAACAATCAGTATCAATCCCAAAGAAACCCATACCCAACTCAAGGAAATTCTCAAGCTTACCAGGCTCCACCTCTCAATCAACCGATGGCAGTGAATCCAGAAGTCGAGACATTCATGAAGACTAATCGAGAGTTGGTGATGAATCTTCAGAGTCAAGTCCGCAACTTGAAGGGAGAAATGGCAAAGCAAGGGAACGATATTCGAGCCGAGCTAAGGAATGATATGGCCAAACACAATGATACAATGAATGTAAACATGCAAAACTCTTTTAACAATCAAGCTCTTCACCTTCGTGATATGATTGGTTCGCTCATCCAAGGTAATCAACCCTCTTCTTCGGGTACTCTTCCGAGTAATACCGTTGCGAATCCAAGAGGGGAGATGAAAGCAATCACCACTCGTAGTGGAAAAGGTTATATGGAACCCGAGCTTCCTACACCTCCACCCGTGATTGTGAACAAGGAAAAAGAGCAAATTTCCCCACCTCCTTCACCTTCTATCCCCATTTCCCCACCACCCGTGGTTGTGAGTGATCCTATTCCCTTAAAGCCTTCTTCTTCATCCAATATACCTTATCCTTCAAGGTTGAGGAAAGAGAAGCAAAAGAGCAAGGATGATATTCAGGTTTCGAACTTCCTTAAAATGTTCAAACAATTGAATTTTAACATCTCCTTTGCCGAGGCTCTCGCTCACATGCCCAAATACGCTAAGATGTTTAAAGATCTTTTAAGTGATAAAGAAAAGCTTCTGGACATTGCTCAGACCCACCTTAATGAGAATTGCTCCGCAGTGCTCTTAAGGCAATTGCCCACCAAACTTGGTGATCCGGGTCGCTTCTTGATTCCTTGCAACTTCCCGGGAGTAGAGAATTGCATGGCCCTAGCCGATCTAGGTGCCAGTATAAACTTAATGCCTTTAAGTGTTTGGAAGCAATTATCTCTCCCCGAGTTAGTCCCCACCAAAATGACTTTGGAGTTAGCCAACCGTACGGTTGCTTATCCAGTGGGGATAGCCGAAGATGTCTTTGTTGGCGTCGACAAATTCACCTTCCCGGCGGATTTTGTCGTCGTTGACTATGAGATGGATCCCCGTGTTCCATTAATCGTTGGACGTCCATTTCTGAGGACCGGTCGCACTCTTATTGATGTAGCCGCAGGCGAAATAATCATGAGAGTTGGTGACGATCAAATTGTCTTCAACATGGGTAAGATTTCTCAGCAACCTTATTCGTATGAGAGCGTTAATGCTATTGATGTCCTCGATGAGGCTTGTGAAAAACATTTTCATGATGCTTGCAAAAGTACTCATTCTCTACCCAATGTTGAGACCGTTGCCTCAATTGCTCCAGCATTGACTCCTTTTGGAGAAAGTGATTTGGATGACTTCGAAGCTAGCTTGGGTCCTCTCGATATTAAGTATGATAATTTGTCTACAAATTGGGATGAAGACATTAGTACTATTGAGAGACTTCTCAATGAGGACCCGTTGTCTCCTCCTGCTCCTAAAGAGGTGACTAATGATGATCCATCGTTAGTTTCACCATCTATTGAGAATCCTCCTACTCTTGAGCTTAAGGACCTTCCGCCTCATCTTGAGTACGTTTTCCTGGAAGACGACGAGAAGCTACCGGTCATCATCGTAAAGGATCTGAAACAAGACGAAAAAGCCCGACTTGTCGCTGTGTTGAAGAAGCATAAAAGAGCTATCGCTTGGAAAATCTCGGACATCCGTGGAATTGATCCTCATTTCTGCACACATAAAATTCTCATGGAGGACGACTTTAAGCCCACAATTCAAAGTCAACGAAGGGTGAATCCTAAAATACATGAAGTCATCAAAAAAGAGGTTATCAAACTTCTTGATGCGGGTATGATTTACCCTATTTCGGATTCACCGTGGGTTAGTCCAGTCCATTGTGTGCCTAAGAAAGGCGGAATCACCGTTGTGCCCAATGCAAACAACGAGTTAATTCCTACCCGTCTCGTCACTGGGTGGAGAGTTTGTATAGACTACCGCAAACTCAATGATGCCACGAGAAAGGATCATTTCCCTCTACCTTTTATGGACCAAATGCTTGAACGTCTAGCTGGTAATGAATATTACTGCTTTCTGGATGGTTTCTCGGGTTATTTTCAAATACCCATCGATCCCCAAGATCAAGAGAAGACAACATTCACTTGTCCCTACGACACATTTGCTTATAAACGAATGCCTTTTGGCTTATGCAATGCCCCCGGGACTTTCCAAAGGTGCATGTTGGCTATCTTCCATGACATGGTTGAGCAAACCATGGAAGTCTTCATGGATGATTTCTCGGTCTTCGGGGATTCCTTCTCTTCTTGCCTTGCCAATTTGGAACGCATGCTTAAGCGGTGCGAGGACACTCGCCTTGTTCTGAATTGGGAAAAATGCCATTTTATGGTAAAAGAAGGCATTGTGCTAGGACACAAAATCTCTAAGGCCGGTCTTGAAGTCGACCGTGCTAAAGTTGATGTCATAGCCAAATTACCTCCACCTTCAACCGTGAAGGGTGTGAGAAGTTTTCTGGGTCATGCAAGCTTCTATCGTAGATTCATTCAAGATTTCTCTAAAATCGCTCGCCCGATGACCCACCTCTTGGAAAAGGATACTCCCTTTATCTTTTCTAAAGAGTGTCTCGAAGCCTTCAATATTCTCAAGGATAAGCTAACTAAGGCACCGGTCTTGGTTACTCCTAATTGGGAGCTACCTTTTGAACTGATGTGCGATGCTAGCGACTTTGCTATTGGTGCGGTTTTGGGCCAACGAGTGAATAAACACTTCCAACCAATCCACTATGCTAGCAAAACAATGACGGGGGCTCAACTGCATTATACGACAACCGAAAAAGAGCTTTTAGCTGTTGTCTATGCTTTTGAGAAATTTCGCCCCTATCTTGTTTTATCCACCACCATCGTTTACACGGACCATTCCGCATTGAAGTACTTGATGACAAAGAACGATTCTAAGCCAAGACTTCTTCGCTGGGTTTTGCTCCTTCAAGAATTCAACATTGAAATTCGTGACAAGAAGGGAGCCGAAAACCTGGCCGCGGATCATTTGAGTCGACTTGAGGATCCATATCAGGGGGATCATCCAAACAAAGAGATCAATGACTCTTTCCCCCTAGAGACTCTAATGTCTATAAATCTCAATCTTGATGGCACCCCGTGGTTTGCGGACATTGCAAACTACTTAGCGGGTGGTATTCTCATCCAGGGGTTAACATCCCAACAAAAGAAGAAGTTCTTGAATGATGTAAAGACTTACTTTTGGGATGACCCTTATCTATTCAAACAGTGTGCTGATATGATTATTCGTCGATGTGTTGACGGACCGGCAGCTTTTGACATCCTCCAAGCTTGCCACAAAGGACCCACCGGTGGTCACTTTGGTCCCAACTACACTGCTAAGAAAGTGTTTGATTCTGGATTTTACTGGCCCACCATTTATCGTGACGCTCACGAAATGGTTAAGCATTGTGATGCTTGCCAACGTCAAGGCAAGATCACACATAAAGATGAGATGCCTCAAAATTTCATACAGGAATGTGAAATCTTTGATGTATGGGGCATCGACTTTATGGGCCCATTTCCATCATCCAAAGGGAACAAGTACATCCTCGTCGCCGTCGACTACGTCTCTCAATGGGTTGAAGCTAAGGCTCTTCCTACAAATGACGCGAGGGTGGTTGTGAACTTTTTGAAGCAGCTTTTCGCTCGATTTGGCGTTCCTCGTGCTATCATCAGTGACCGCGGGACTCATTTTTGCAATGATCAATTTGCAAGAGTCATGGCAAAGTATGGTGTCACTCACCGTCTTTCCACCGCCTATCATCCCCAAACCAATAGGCAAGCCGAAATTTCCAATCGTGGCTTGAAGAGAATTTTGGAGCGTACTGTGGGAGAGCATCGTGCCGCGTGGGCCGATAAGTTAGATGATGCTCTGTGGGCTTTCCGTACTGCTTACAAGACCCCGATCGGTTGTACACCTTATCGTCTTGTGTACGGGAAAGCTTGCCACCTACCCATCGAGCTGGAACACAAGGCGCACTGGGCCTTGAAGTGGGCTAACTTCGACATCGTCAAAGCCGGTGATCATCGCAAGGTTCAACTCAACGAGCTAAATGAACTAAGGAATGAAGCTTATGAGAACTCGCTGATCTACAAGGAGAAGAAGAAGATGATCCACGATGCTAAAATCAAGAACCGAGAGTTCCACGTTGGTGATCAAGTCTTACTCTTTAACTCTCGGTTGAAGATCTTCTCTGGCAAGTTGAAGAGCCGCTGGACTGGTCCATTCACCATTGACAAAGTCTTTCCGTATGGGACCATTGAGCTTTCTCAGCCGAATGGGCCCAATTTCAAGGTGAATGGCCAGCGTTTGAAGCTGTACTTTGGTGAGGACATCTCTCAAGAGATGATTCCATCCCTCACCACGTTCCCCATGAACTAAAATTGGGTCGAGTCAGGCTCATGACTCGGTGAACAAAAACAAGCGCTTCTCGGGAGGCAACCCGTGTTCTATCCTTTACTGCTTTCATAATAAGTGTAGGGGGAGCCCCGCATATGTTTGTTGTCTTTTTTCTTGTGATGTGCAGGGATTAAAGCTTCAGAGAGCATCTTGATGACTTTTGACGAACCGTGATACCGTGTTTCCCATCTTCCCGGTTCTATCTCAAACTCTTGTGATTCAATATTTCATATTCTATATGTTCACATTGAATTCACTTTAGTTGTCCTTTCCTTAGCAAGATTTAAACAAAGTGCACAATGTCCTAAGTGTAGGGGAGTTTCCTCCCACATGCTTAAACATTGAGGACAATGTTTATCTCAAGTGTAGGGGGGACTTCTATCGAAGTAAGTGGTCTTTTCCATGAATTTGCCCTCTTTTTAACCGGAAAATTTGATTTTTCGACATTTTTCAAAATTTTTAATCTATTTTGGCCTAGTTGTATAGTTGTATTTGCCTTTGTTATGTTTCCTTTGCTAGAATAAATTTTCAAATAAGTGGTTTTAGATTTTTCTTAGTCGTGAACATTTTGACTCAACCCGAGTTTACTTACCTAAGTTTACTCTAGCTAGTATCCTTAACGTGTTTAAGTCAAGTTTTGCTAGGCTTTTATATAGGGAGCTATAAAACGCGAAAGTCTTAACTCTCACGGGTTAAGAACAAGAACTTCTCGCAAGTTCCTATAATTGATCCTAGAGAGTCGTTTATCAAGGGAACTTTAAAATGCGATTTCTAAACTTGAAAAAGTCTAAGAATTTGCAAGAACCTATAGGCGACTCGAAAACCCAAAACTTTGATTTAATAGGCTAAGCATCCACGAGTCTCATTCCTTGAGATTTTAAACTGTGGAGAACGAGAGATGATAGAGTCAATTATAAGTTCGGTATTCTTTCGTGAATTTATGTGAGTTAATTATGAGCCTATTCTCCCTCCGCTTGTTAATAAATTAATCTGCTAATAAGTAAGGTTGTACGATTTGAAAAGTTACTTAGCTTCTAGCCCCAGATCGTTTAAAAGTTGCTCGGTAATGACGAGAGTTCATAGCCAAGGCATAACTTATGAAGCGGGGCGCGAAGATTGGCGAGTCCGAAAAGGCCCTAACAAGGCATGAGGGCTACATTTTGTTGCTAAAAGATCCAAAAGTGATGTGAAGAATCATTTATCGAAAATCAATATGAAGGATCGAGACACACGACGAGAAGCAAGAACTCCCCAAAAGTCATGGAGAAGTCTATCCGAAAAGACCCTAACAAGGTATGAGGATAAATAGATCCAAGTCCTAAAAGGAGGCGGATCGTTGTATATCAAAGTCCAAAATAAAGATTGGAGAAAAATGAAGAAGTCGTGGTCCAAAGATGAAGAATCTCTCAAAAACTTCAAGTGAAGAAATTCCTATTATGAAGAAAAGACCATAATTTCAAGAACGTCTCTCGAAGATTCGAAGTATGAAGTCGCTGCCAAATATCGGCCCGAGAAAGGTCTCAAATCGCGAACCAAGTTATGCCAAGATATGAACTTTCTGATATCCCGAGAAGCAGTTTTAAAAGATTTGGTCCTTTAGCTAACTATTGATTAAATCATTCACCTTATTTTCGGACTAAATAACTATCGAAATAAGTCAAACAATGCATCCTTGTGATCATTCAAGACAAAAATAAAATATAAGAGATACACCTAGGAATAAGGGAGTCTAAGTGAATAATTGGCCCACATGAGTTCGTGATAGTTTGCTAACTTATAATAACAATGATCTCGTTTCTAAGCTTGGTATGGGGAACGTGAAACTTGAGGATGATAAACGTTCATGGCCGCCAAAACCCAATGTAAGTTTTTAATTTCTTTACCTATTTCTATCTTTTACGTTTAGTATTTAATAAAGGCCAAGATGGGTTATTTATGATGGAGAACGTAAACCGTGCTTAAAATTAATGCATTGCATGAGGGCATTGCAATGGTCAAGTGTAGGGGATTTAATAAGTGTGAAAACACTTATCCTTTTACCACTTATTTCCAATAATAACAAGACCAAAACGTGTGATTTATGTCGTAAAAGTCGGAATTATGTGTGGTTTGTGTTTTTATTGTGTTTTAGGACCAAAAGATGAAAAAGGAAGAAAACACGGGCTTTCACGGGCTTTTATCGAAGAAAACGGGAAAAGACGAAGTCAAAAGATCAAGAGTGCTTAAAGAACGGATGTCCAAGACCTATTCTGGAGATTTATCGAAGAACAAGTCTAAAGACGGAAGTTTAATGAAGTCGAAGAACTTAAGTCTAATAGAAGAAGAAAATTAAAAGACAAGTTCAAATCCCGAGACTACAAAGACGAAGAATTAAAATCGAGTCGAGAAGAAAAAGAAAGAAGAAAGCACCACACATGCCTCCCACTCCCCTATAAATACCCTCCTAATCACATTAGGAGGGGGTTAGCTAGTTTTTATTTTCTTTAGTTTCTTTCTAGTTTTTAGAGAGAGAAAGTCTTAAACTTTCTCTCACTAGTTCATCTTTTTCTTTTAATCTTTCAAGATTAAATACTTTTGTATTGCTTATTTCATTAATCAAAGTTCTATTTTAAGCTTTTGATCCTTATTCTCATTCTACACTTCTTGATTCATTTACCTTTGATCCGATTTACATTCTTCATGCTTATGATTTGATGTTTTCGTGATTAAAGGATTGCTCTTTTTAGTTTTACACACAAGCTCTTTCGTCTAAACCATAAGCTCGTAATGCTTATTGGCTTATTTGAATCTTAGCTTATTGATTTTCGGATTTCTTCAAGGTTTTTAATGGTTTAAAGTTCATTTCATAAAGTTCTTGATTTTAAGTTTTGAAAAGTCATCGAATTTGAGCTTTTTGGGATCGTTTAAGATTCGTTAGAGTAGCTTATTGCAACTGCTTATTAAGTTTCACTCTTCCACAAATTTCGGAAATTGTTATATCCCATCGCAATCTTAGGGTTTTGACAAACATTCCGACGGTCGACCACACATTCCGATAGCTTTGGTTTTTGATCGCAATAACCCATTAGGGTTTTACTTTGCGATCGGTTGGATCTTTTTCCCCTTATTCCGATCTGGGTTGCGATCGCTTATTGCGATCGCATATTCCGACGGATCTTAAGGACTTGGTTAAGACGAAGTGTTGCCCATTTTCCGATAGAGTCATTGCGACAGCATCATTCCGATAGGTGTGTATTGCGACAGAAGTATTTTCTTAAGTATTCCGATCTGAACTCGATTATTCCGATGGTTAATATTAGTGATATTCCGATGGTTGCTATTTTGGTGTATTCCGATGAACATGAATTGTTTTCTTACAATTGATTAAGTTTTTAAGTTTTTAAGTTTTTCAAAGCTTTAAGTTTTAAGAATTTTCATAAATTAAATTTAAGTTTAATTTTGTCAAAGCTTTAAATTACTCAACGACACTTTAATTACTTGCTAATAGTTTAAAATTAGATAAACAAACCAAACCATTCTCTTGATTCACCAAAAGACGATTGAGTCGCACTTAAGACCGGTTTTCAATTCGAAAAGATTCGGAACTATAACGAACTTGAACTTTGATACTTTTGGTAGTAAAATCTCAAGTATTAAATGACCATTTCTATGGTTGGTTGTGGTCAAAAAGTTGATTTTGTACAAGTTTTTGGTACCCATTCTATAGCAGTAGGTAAACTGAGAAATCCGAATTTTTATGTTTTGAAAATGACTTAACTTATAGCCTAGGGTTGTAGATAATTTCCTTAGCTTCGATTTGATATAAGGTAGAGCTTCTAACTCAAAACGAGCGCGAAGTTATGGTGTTTTGAATAATCGTGTACCGGGAGACGAGTATCGACACTACATATAGTTGTTGTCGATAATTGGATCGAATCCCGGGGACTCTAAATTTATGTTTTAAAATGTGTAACCTACTGATAATGAGGTATTTATTTATTAGGTTGAGTTTACTTTAAAACCCGAGTGTCGGTTTTGTTAACGGAGTCGTTTAAATAAGTTAAAACGGTCGTATGAAAAATTAACGCAAATTTGTCCGGATTTTGTGGTTTGAAAATGAGTCGAGTAAAGGACTTTAAAAGTAATTTCATTTGATAAACTTGTAGGAGGACTTTCTATATATAGTAAGTTAGCTTTTCGAGTCGTTTCATAAATGGTTGACAAGTTTAAAAAGGGGTAAATAAGCTAGTACATGTAGTATGTACCGGCGGATTTTGTTAAAAGTATAAAATGGTAAAGTAAATGAGTAGTAAAGTATAATTAAGTTATTTATATCGTTTACTCTCGAGCGTATTGTGGTTTATGAGTTGAGTTTGATTTTATTAAGTATCGTTTATTTCTCGAGTCTATTATTAAAGTACGCACCTTATTTGCTAGGTTGCGGTTATCGTGATTATCGGGCATCTACTATCGTCGGCGATTGTCTTCAACTACAATAAGTACTAAGGTGAGTCTATAGCCTCGTTTGAGCTCATTCAAATAATTTAAAACCCGCGAGGGGGAATACATGTTTTGTAAACTTAAAACACAAGATTTTTATGGTATGCTTGTCCCTTTATGAATGGACCCGTGGTTGCCTTTAAATTGCATTAAGTGATTGCCTTTATTAAAGCCTCAATTATGGACCGTTAATTAACCTATGATGGGTTAACCGCTAGTACAATTAATAGATCTATGGGGGAAGCCGCCCCGGTTCAGTTTTTGTGGACTTGTCATAGAAGCTTAGGCCCGACCTCCACACTGTTAGAGCATATTGTATTGAGAAGTCAGGTATACGGCAATGTACCAATAATCTGGAGGTAACTGACAATTAATAAATCTCTCGTCTTATTAGACTGATATGGGAGTGTCTAAGGGCTCGATTCCATGAGCTTATTGCAATTTATGCTAAATACAATTATTATTGTTGATGCAAATTATTAGATGCTTGTTGCCTTTAAGCATGCCACAAACTTATAATCTTTTCTTGTGTTCAAAAATGATTATATAAACCTATAGATTCACTCGGCATTTTTGCTGATGATTTTCTCACATGTATTTCAGGTAATCAAGAAGGCTGAAGCTTGGAAGCCACGGGAATGAATGTTGTGCACTACTTTGTATATAAACTCTTTGAATATTTGTCGTTCCTTTTGTTCAAAACAATTTAAATCTTTTGTTTTGGTTGTACTTTGGTTACGATGTGTTGGGACTACGCTACTCTGACAAATGTTTTAGGAACGATAAATTTAAAACGTCTCTTTTCGAGTCGTTCTTTATAAATTATGTGTTGTAGTATCATTGTTTAGCACCCAAAGATGTATTCTGCTGCGTGTAAATTTGGCGGTGTTAAAGATTGGTAACAGAGCCATGAGTTATAGAGAACTAGGTCTTTTTCTAAAAACCTAAACTATAACTGTCGGTTTTTATTTATTTATTTATTTTTCCAAAGAGTCGGTGCACATGATTTCGCGTGACTTCAAGTTCAAGATACTTCTGGGATTACAATTTTAGTATACATTATTATGTATGCCTTATTGCTAAGTATTTCTAAATAAATACTATAATCCTTTATCGATATATATATTGATATCGTTAAACTTTTCGATAAGAGTTATCATTTATTAATGATTTACTTAAATAAATTTCTGGAATTTTCCTGTAATTAATTGGAAGGATTTTCTACATTTATTTAAATATTTGGAAATTATCTTATTCCATTTTATTATGACCTTATACCTATTTTGTGAAATTTACCACCGTTAAAATTACGTCTTCGATAAGGAGGAAGCAGGTTTCACTACTACAAGCGAGTCACAGTCAACTAAGACATGTGGATCCCCACGTGACTTATATTATTATTTAGTGTCGTTGTACTCTATTTGTCTTTAAGATCATTCCTTGTTGATCGATGATAATAGTTTCCTTTGATCCTTATAACGATTGTGAATCCTTGTATTGATAATGTGTATGCATTTGATGATTGATTTTGTACATGATATGACTATACCATGAATACAATTAACTCATTCATTTTATCTTTTCTCTTTGTGATGTGACAGAATCATGCCACCTAGGAGAATGACAAATGATGCCATTGCAAGGCTAGTTGCTGAAGAGGTTGCGAAAGCATTAGCTGCGGATAGAGCTGCGCGTGTTAACACTGAAGGAGCAGGTGGCTCTGGAGGTGCGGGTGCTGGAGGTGAAGGTGAACCTGCGGGACCTGATGCAGCTGCTGGAGGAGCAGGTGCGGCTGAGAATCCTGCAGATGAGGGTGCTCAGGCTGCTGCTGCGGTTAAAGAGTGTACTTTTGCTGGATACATGAAGTGTGGACCTACTGTATTTAAAGGAACTGGTGGAGCACTGGAATTATTCAGGTGGATTGAGAAAACGGAAACAACATTTGAGATTAGTGATTGCTCAGAAAGGAACAAGGTTAAGTTCGCAGTTGCTACTTTTAAGGATCGAGCTTTAAGCTGGTGGAAGACTCAAGTTGCTACAGTTGGGTTAGAAGCTGCAAATAGGAAACCTTGGGATGAAATAAAAAGGTTGTTGAAAGAAGAGTTCTGTCCAGAAGAAGAGTTATCTGCTTTAGAGGATGAGTTGAGGCACCTGAAGTTGAAAGATAACAACATTGCTGCATATACTAGTCGATTCAATGAGTTGGTTTTGCTGTGTCCATATGCTTTTGCTACTGAGAAGAAAAAGATGGATCAATACATCAAAGGGCTGCCTGGGTACATTAAAGGTGAGACAACTTCATCTCGACCCAAGAACTTTGTGGAGACTGTAAGAATGGCTCATACACTCATGGGGTAGAAAGTTCAAGATAGGGCTGAGAAAGCTGCTGAAGGTAGTAAAAGGAAATGGGAGAATTCGCAGAGTGGTAATCAAGGTGGTAACCGCCATAGTCAGTACAATCAGAAGAGAAATGATGGGGCTAGAGCTGTGACTAACAAGAATGGTAATGCTGATCATGGGGGACCAGCCCAGAAATGTAAGAGCTGTGGTGTTTGTCACTTTGGTAATTGTCCACCAAGGTGCACTAAATGTGGAAAGGTTGGTCATGCTGCGGAGAAGTGCAAGCCATGGATCCCTGCTACTGGAGCGAATGCTATTCCGATCAGGACTTGCTTTGAATGTGGAGAACGTGATCATGTTCGTCCCAAATGCCCGAAGTTGAAGAACAAGAAAACAGGTGAAGCTGCTGGGGCAGTTTATGTTGTTAAGGATGCGGATCAGGCACAAGGTCCAAATATGGTGACGGGTACGTTCTTACTCAACCATCGTTATGCTAGTGTGTTGTTTGACTCAGGATCTGATAGGAGCTTTATAAGCACTTCCTTTAGTCGTTTAATTGATATTGAGCCAACAAGCCTAAATGCTAGTTATGAGGTCGAGTTAGCTGATGGACAATTAGTTAGTACTACTACTATATTTAAGAAGTGTCCTTTGAAATTAGCAAATCATTTGTTTGAAATTGATTTGATGCCGATAGAGTTGGGTTCGTTTGATGTGATTGTTGGTATGGATTGGTTGGTTGCTCATGATGCGGTAATTGTATGTGGGGAGAAAGTTGTTCACATACCGGTTAAGGGTAAGGTGTTAGTAGTTAAAGGTGATGTCGGTAGATCTCGTCTGACGGTGATATCTTGTATCAAGGCGAGGAAATATGTAGAAAGAGGTTGTCACTTGTTCTTGGCTCAAGTAGTGGAGAAGGAACTACCGGTTAGGCGTGTGGAAGATGTTCCGGTCATTCGTGATTTTCCTGAAGTATTTCCCGATGACTTTCCAGGGCTTCCGCCTCAGCGAGAAGTCGAATTCAAGATTGATCTAGTGTCGGGAGCTGCACCGGTGGCGCGTGCACCTTATCGTTTGGCACCGTCTGAGTTGAAGGAGTTGGCAGATCAGTTGAAGGAGTTAATGGAGAAGGGGTTCACTAGACCAAGTTCGTCACCTTGGGGAGCTCCAGTATTGTTCGTGAAGAAGAAGGACGGATCGTTCAGAATGTGCATAGACTACCGAGAGTTGAACAAGTTAACTATCAAAAATCGTTATCCACTTCCTAGGATCGATGATTTGTTCGATCAACTTCAAGGTTCGTGTGTGTACTCGAAGATCGACTTGAGGTCGGGTTATCATCAACTTCGTGTTAAAGAGGAGGACATACCTATTACAGCTTTTCGGACGCGTTATGGACACTTTGAATTTCAGGTGATGCCGTTTGGGTTAACTAACTCACCTGCGGTATTCATGGACTTAATGAATCATGTGTGTAAACCATACCTCGACAAGTTTGTGATTGTATTTATCGACGATATCCTGATTTATTCCAAAAGTCGGGAGGAGCATGAAGGTCATCTGAAGATTATTTTGGAGTTGTTGAAGAAGGAGAAGTTGTATGCGAAATTCTCCAAGTGTGATTTTTGGTTGGATTCAGTCCAATTCCTTGGGCACGTGATCGATAGTAGCGGTGTTCATGTTGATCCTTCCAAAATTGAAGCTATTAGAGATTGGGATAGGCCTACTACCCCGACTGAAGTTAGACAATTCCTGGGATTAGCTGGATACTACCGGCGATTCATAGAAGGATTCTCTTTGATTTCTAAACCTCTTACTAGACTTACCGAGAAAAACAAGAAGTATGAGTGGGGTTCAGAAGAAGAAGAAGCATTCCAAACTTTGAAGCGGAAGCTGTGTTCTGCACCAATTTTGGCTTTGCCCGACGGAGCTGAAGACTTTGTGGTATATTGTGACGCATCGCGTAAGGGTTTTGGTGCTGTGTTGATGCAAAGGGAGAAAGTGATTGCGTATGCATATCGTCAGTTGAGGAAGCATGAGGAGAATTATACTACACATGATTTGGAATTAGGAGCTGTTGTCTTTGCTCTTAGACTTTGGAGACATTATCTCTACGGTACAAAGAGTGTGGTATATACCGATCATAAAAGCCTGCAACATATTCTAGATCAGAAGGAGCTCAATATGAGGCAGAGAAGATGGGTAGAATTGTTGAGTGATTACGACATTCAAATTTGCTACCATCCCGGTAAGGCGAATGTAGTTGCCGATGCACTTAGTAGGAAGGACAGAGAAATAACCAAAAGGGTTAGAGCATTAGCTATGAAAACTTATTCTGATTTATCTAATCGAATACTTAAAGCTCAAACCACGGCGATGGAGGAAGAGAATGTGAGAAATGAAGACTTGGGTAGAAGGATGACACCTATATTCGAAATTCGTGATGACGGAATTCGGTATTTCGAGAATCGTGTATGGTTACCGGTGTATGGAGGACTAAGAGATCTAGTTATGCACGAATCTCATAAGTCTAAATATTCGATTCACCCAGGATCGGATAAAATGTACCAAGACTTGAAGAAATGTTACTGGTGGCCGAATATGAAGGGTAACATTGCTACTTATGTTAGTAAATGCTTGATGTGTGCGAAGGTGAAGTTTGAGCACAAGAGACCTTCGGGTTTACTGCAACAACCTGAAATTCCAGAATAGAAATGGGAGAAGATCACTATGGACTTTGTTTCGGGACTTCCGAGGACTTCTAGTGGTTATGATACGATTTGGGTGATTGTTGATCGGTTGACTAAGTCGGCTCATTTCTTGCCGATAAAGAAAACTGATGACTTAGACAAACTTACTCGGTTGTATTTGAAGGAAGTTGTTTGTAGACATGGGGTTCCTTTGTCAATTATTTCTGATCGAGATAGTCGGTTCACATCTGAGTTTTGGAAATCGCTTCAGCGAGCTTTGGGGACTCAGTTGGATATGAGCACTGCGTATCATCCGGAAACGGACGGACAAAGTGAGAGGACTATTCAGACCTTGGAGGATATGTTACGAGCGTGTGTAATAGACTTTGGAGGTAGTTGGGATCGACACTTACCTTTGGTGGAGTTCTCATACAACAACAGTTATCATGCAAGTATTAAGGCTGCGCCATTTGAAGCACTTTACGGGCGAAAGTGTAGATCACCAGTTGGTTGGTGTGAGGTTGGAGAAAGTCAGTTGACGGGTCCTGAATTGATTAGAGAAACGACTGAGAAGATCGTGCAAATCAAGAATCGTTTATTAACAGCTCGTAGTAGGCAGAAGAGTTATGCGGATAAGAGAAGAAAACCATTGGAATTTGATATTGGAGATATGGTTATGTTGAAAGTATCACCTTGGAAAGGAGTAATTCGATTTGGCAAGCGAGGAAAGCTTAGTCCACGTTATATTGGTCCATTCAAGATTATTGATCGAGTTGGTCCTGTGGCATATAAGTTGGAATTGCCAGAGAAGTTAAGTGCTATTCACAATACTTTTCACGTTTCTAATCTTAAGAGGTGTTTGGCGGATGAGAATTTGATAATTCCACTTGAGGAGATTCAACTGGACGACAAGCTGCATTTTATTGAAGAACCGGTGGAGATTATGGATTGAGAGGTGAAACGGCTTAAGCAAAGTCGGATCCCGATAGTGAAAGTGCGACAGAATTCCCGACGTGGTCCCGAATACACTTGTGAGCGAGAGGACTACTTCAAGAGCAAGTATCCACATTTATTCGTAGACGGACCTAAGGAGAAGTAAGCCCCGGGACGGTGCTCTCCTAAGGTGGTGAGGATGTAAAACACGCAAAATAAGGTCATTATTTAATTCTTAATTTCCAAATATTTTTGAAGTATCTTATAATCTTAAATATTATTATGTTTAACGGTTTAAGTTGAAATCGATATTAAATATTTTATTTTTATATTTTCACGAGCAACGAGGACTACTAGTGATCGCGATACCGACGGATGCCCATAATTTTATATTTCATTATCGATCATTTCGATATTTAATATTTTCGACGATATCGTCTTAATTACGTATCGAGTCGTTATATCATTATTTTTCGTGTGCGTTTAAACTTTTTAGTATTTTTACGAAACCCGAGTCCCGTAAATATTTTCAAAAATTGACTAGTGACAATTTCCCACCTTTTTTAACTAGCTAATTTCAAATTTTACCAAACTCTTGCCAAATTGCCATTTGGTCCTTCCCCACTAACTAAATTAAATAAATTAAAAAAATACACACACACACATTTGTTTTTCACTTCCAAAATTTATTTTCTCTCTCTCTTTTTCTTCCATTTTGCCGAAACCCCAAACCCACACCAAATCCACACATTTTTTTCAATTATCTCAAGATTGAGGTTGAATCTAGCTAAACCAAGCATAGACCCATCTCTATTTTTGATCAAGGATCACATAGGTATAAAAATTTTACACATGCAAGCACTTTTTATTTTTATGATGTTGGTAAGTGGAAGCCATGGTCATGCATGGTGTTTTTAGCATGATCCATGGTGGTTCTTGCTAGAAATCTTGTTAAAAACTATATTTTGATCCAAAGATTTTTATTTTTGTTATGATTTTGATGTTATGGTGGATGTATGATGATGTTAGAGTATAGGAATGACCATTTCTATGGTTGGTTGTGGTCAAAAAGTTGATTTTGTACAAGTTTTTGGTACCCATTCTATAGCAGTAGGTAAACTGAGAAATCCGAATTTTTATGTTTTGAAAATGACTTAACTTATAGAATAGGGTTGTAGATAATTTCCTTAGCTTCGATTTGATATAAGGTGGAGCTTCTAACTCAAAACGAGCGCGAAGTTATGGTGTTTTGAATAATCGTGTACCGGGAGACGAGTATCGACACTACATATAGTTGTTGTCGATATTTGGATCGAATCCCGGGGACTCTAAATTGATGTTTTAAAATGTGTAACCTACTGATAATGAGGTATTTATTTATTAGGTTGAGTTTACTTTAAAACCCGAGTGTCGGTTTTGTTAACGGAGTCGTTTAAATAAGTTAAAACGGTCGTATGAAAAATTAACGCAAATCTGTCCGGATTTTGTGGTTTGAAAATGAGTCGAGTAAAGGACTTTAAAATTAATTTCATTTGATAAACTTGTAGGAGGACTTTCTATATTTAGTAAGTTAGCTTTTCGAGTCGTTTCATAAACGGTTGACAAGTTTAAAAAGGGGTAAATAAGCTAGTACATGTAGTATGTACCGGCGGATTTTGTTAAAAGTATAAAATGGTAAAGTAAATGAGTAGTAAAGTATAATTAAGTTATTTATATCGTTTACTCTCGAGCGTATTGTGGTTTATGAGTTGAGTTTGATTTTATTAAGTATCGTTTATTTCTCGAGTCTATTATTAAAGTACGCACCTTATTTGCTAGGTTGCGGTTATCGTGATTATCGGGCATCTACTATCGTCGGTGATTGTCTTCAACTACAATAAGTACTAAGGTGAGTCTATAGCCTCGTTTGAGCTCATTCAAATAATTTAAAACCCGCGAGGGAAAATACATGTTTTGTAAACTTAGAACACAAGATTTTTATGGTATGTTTGTCCCTTTATGAATGGACCCGTGGTTGCCTTTAAATTGCATTAAGTGATTGCCTTTATTAAAGCCTCAATTATAGACCGTTAATTAACCTATGATGGGTTAACCGCTAGTACAATTAATAGATCTATGGGGGAAGCCGCCCCGGTTCAGTTTTTATGGACTTGTCATAGAAGCTTAGGCCCGACCTCTACACTATTTGAGCATATTGTATTGAGAAGTCAGGTATACGGCAATGTACCAATAATCTGGAGGTAACTGACAATTAATAAATCTCTCGTCTTATTAGACTGATATGGGAGTGTCTAAGGGCTCGGTTCCATGAGCTTATTGCAATTTATGCTAAATACAATTATTATTGTTGATGCAAATTATTAGATGCTTGTTGCCTTTAAGCATGCCACAAACTTATAATCTTTGCTTGTGTTCAAAAATGATTATATAAACCTATAGATTCACTCGGCATTTTTGCTGATGATTTCTCACATGTATTTCAGGTAATCAAGAAGGCTGAAGCTTGGAAGCCACGGGAATGAATGTTGTGCACTACTTTGTATATAAACTCTTTGAATATTTGTCGTTGCTTTTGTTCAAAACAATTTAAATCTTTTGTTTTGGTTGTACTTTGGTTACGATGTCTTGGGACTACGCTACTCTGACAAATGTTTTAGGAACGATAAATTTAAAACGTCTCTTTTCGAGTCGTTCTTTATAAAATTATGTGTTGTAGTATCATTGTTTAGCACCCAAAGATGTATTCCGCTGCGTGTAAATTTGGGGGTGTTAAAAAAAAATAAACCCACCGTCGGAATATATTCCGATCTTACCTTGATCGGAATGACTGCTTACCCCCCAATCGGAATATAAACTTACCTGATCGGAATATGGCTTAGATGCTGGTCGGAATGCTGATCGGACCCTTTGATCGGAATACTGCCACTAGTCCCAATCGGAATACCAAACACGCACCTCGATCGGAATGAGGAGTGAAGCACCAATCAGAATAACTGTCACTAGTTCAGATCAGAATACCCACTTACCTTGCCCTGACCGGAATACCAAGATACACCACCAATCGGAATACAAATAGGAATACTAAAACCCTTTTCCGACCAAGCAATTTAGCTATGGTCGGAATATATAAACCCCTTTCCGATTTACCAATCGGAATACAAAGGAATTAACCAAAAATAAGCTAGAAAAATAAGTTATGATTCTAATAAGCACAAGTCTAAAATCCTAAGGCAAACCGTACCAAAATAAGCTACTAGACTGAAATTTAAAGACTTTAAAACACGAATTGAAAAAGCTTAACGAAAAACTACTTTTAAACAAAAATAACTTTTATAAAAACTATATAAACTTGAAAATAAACAAAATAAGCTATGTAAATAAATGATTTAAAAAAATCAAAAGCATAAAAATGAAATCTTTAAACAAATAAACAAGTCAAAAAGCATATAAATCAAAGATTAAAGAAAAGTAGAATGAGATCAAGAAGATAAAGTAAAGGTGCGAGAATTAAAAGAAAAAATTACTTGAAATTAAATGGTAAATAAGGTGCAAGACATGTAATTAAAGGTATTAAAGGTGCAAGACAAGTATTAAAATTGACATGAAAAGTAAAGGTGCAAGTAAATAAAGGTGGAAGAACTAATTGTCACGATTAGTCAACAAAAACAAATGAATGAAATTGGGGTGTATTTATAGGAGATTAGGAGGGTGGTTAGAGGAAGCTTCCTCCCCTCCTTCCTTTCTTCTTAATTGCGCCATCAAGTCCTTCCTTCTTAATCTCTTTGTTAATCTTGGACTTTGATGACTTTTGGCTCGGGATTTCTTTGGACTCGTCTTTTAATTCTTTGATAAATAAGACTTGAGTTCCTCGACTTTTGATAAACTTCCGTCTCTTGACTTTTTCTTCGATAAATCTTTAGAATTGGTCTTGGACTTCCGTTCTTTTTGCACTCTTGACTTCTTGACTTCGTCTTTCGCCTTTTTCTTCAATAAAAGTCCGTAAATGCCCGTGAATGCCCGTGTTTTCTCCACTTTTCACCTTTTCGTCCTAAATTACAACAAAAACACAAACCACGCATAATGCCGACATAAAAGACATAAAATACACGTTTTGGCTCGGTTATTATTGTAATTAAGTGGTAGAAAAGATGGGTGTTTTCACACCTATCAAATCCCCTACACTTGACAATTGCAATGTCCTCATGCAATGCATTAGTTACAAAAGCACGTCTACATTTTTCATCATAATCAATCCACGTTGGCCTTTATTAAAGAGATAGAAAACTATAAACATTCAAAGTAAAGAAATTAAAAAGCATACCTTGGGTTTTGGAGATGTCATGAATAATCATCATCCTCAAGTTTTCACTTTCTCTAAACCAAGCTTAAAAACGAGATCATTGTTATTATAAGTTAGTAGACTAACACGAACTTATGTGGGCCAATTATTTACTTAGACTCCCTTATTCCTAGGTGTATCTCTTATATTTTATTATTGTCTTGAATGATCACGAGGATGCATTTTTTACTTATTTCGATAGTTATTAAGTCTGAAAATAAAGTGAACGATTTAATCAATAGTTAGCTAAAGGACAAAATCTTTTAAAACTGCTTCTCGGGACCTCATAAAGTTCATATCATGGCATAACTCGCTTCGCGATTTGAGACCTTTCTCGGACCGATATTTGGCAGCGACTTCATACTTCAAACCTTGAGAGACGTTCATGAAATTATGGTTTTCTCTTCATATATAGGAATTTCTTCACTTGAAGTTTTGAGAGATTCATACTTGGACCACGACTTCTTCATTTTTCTCCAATCTTTATTTTGGACTTTGATATACAACGATCCGCCTCCTTTTATGACTTGGATCTATTTATCCTCATACCTTGTTAGGGTCTTTTCGGATACACTTCTCCATGACTTTTGGGGAGTTTTTGCTTTTCGTCGTGTGTCTCGATCCTTCATATTGATTTTCGATAAATGATTCTTCACATCACTTTGGATCTTTAGCAACAAAATATAGCCCTCATGCCTTGTTAGGGCCTTTTCGGACTCGCCAATCTTCGCATCCCGCTTCAATATGTTATGCCTTGGCTATGAACTCTAATCCATACCGAGCAACTTTTAAACGATCTTGGGCTAGAAGCTAAGTAACTTTTCAAATCGTACAACCTTATTTATTAGCAGATAAATTATTTAGCAAGCGATGCGAGAATAGGCTCATAATTAACTCACATAAATTCACGAAAGAATTCTAGAATTATAATTGGCTCTATCATCTCTCGTTCTCCACAGTTTAAAATCTCAAAGAATGAGACTCGTGGATGCTTAGCCTATTAAATCAAAGTTTTGGGTTTACGAGTCGTTTATAGGATCTTGCAAATTGTTAGACTTTTTCAAGTTTAGAAATCGCGTTTTAAAGTTCCCTTGATAAACGACTCTCTAGGATCAATTATAGGAACTTGCGAAAAGTTCTTGTTCTTAACCCGTGAGAGTTAAGACTTTCGCGTTTTATAGCTCCCTATATAAAAGCCTAGCAAAACTTGACTTAAACACGTTAAGGATACTAGCTAGAGTGAACCTAAATAAGTAAACTCGGGTTGAGTCAAAAGATTCACAACGTTTGAAAATTAAAACCACTTATTTAAACATGTATTCTAATAAGGAAAGAAAATAACTATGCAAAGGGCAAAACTAATAGGCCAAAATAGATCAAAAATTTTGAAAAATGTCGAAAAATTGATTTTCCGGTTAAAATGAGGACAAATACAAGGAAAAGACCACTTAACTTCGATAGAAGTCCCCCTACACTTAACATAAACATTGTCCTCAATGTTTAAGCATGTGGGAGTAAACTCCCCTACACTTAGGACATTGTACACTTTGTTTAAATCTCGCTAAGGAAGAGACAACTAAAGAGATTCCTATTTTAATATTGCAAAATATAAAATAGTGTATCGAAAAGAGTTTAGGATAGAACCAGGAAGAAGTGGAACACGGAATCACGGGTCGTCAAGAATCATCAAGAGTGGATCATTGAAGCTCGAATCCCTGATTAGTAGAAGAGAGGAGAGAGCAAACACCAACGGGTCTCCCCTACACTTATGATAAAGAAAGCGAAAAGATAGATGCATGGGTTGCCTCCCAAGAAGCGCTTGATTTTTGTTAACCGAGTCATTAGCCTGACTCGACCTTGATCATCAACGGAAGAAGCATGAAACATATCCACCAGGATCAAAGACATAGTTTTCGTCCACTAAATAGCACGAGCTTAAGGCAAACAAGGCAAGCCAAAGAAGAGTAGGCAAGGTTCCCTTAAGCAGCGATGGAGCACGGTGGAAGCAATGGTGAAGTGGTGCAAGTGGATTTCCATAAGTTCCAAAGATTTTTCCTTTTATTTCATCAGGTGGATACTGAGATGGCTTAAAAATTGCTATACCGGGGTCGAACACCTTTTCCTTTAGGGGAAAATAGCACTCAGGCTCAGCAGAGTGTGAAGAAGATCCGCGAAGAAGCACAACCTCGTCCTCAGAAGTGGGACAAAGAGGTGTTAACTCATACGTGTTGCGGATATTGGTGTCGACCGGTTTCTTCTCCTTTGAAAGAATGTGCTTCAAATCCAAAGTAGGATTAAGACGATAATCTTCAAAATCTAAAGGAGGAGCATCACTCTCATGAGGGAAGTAAGTATTAAGAAATGCAGAGAAGTCTTCCTCAAATGAGTAATCGTCCAAAGTAGGATCGAGTGATGGCGGAGGATCTTCATTGTGAGAAGAATCGCTCGAAAGAGTATCGGCCTCATCAAAATCATCATATGTGGGCGGCTCGGGATACTCAGAAGTAAGGTCATCATAGTCATCCGAATCTAAGCTAAAATCATCATCATAAGCATCAAAGATCGGTGGAGAATCATAAATGGGAGAAGGTTCTAAAGTAGGGAGAGAATCATCCACATCATCTTCAAAAAGTGGATTATCATCGCAAGACTCGAATAGAGGATTGTTGTAAACGACAAAGTCATCGAGCACATTAACCATATTCACAGATTCTCGTCCTCCAAAGGATTTTCCTGTAAGCTTCCCCATTTTGAAAACTTGTGCATCATCCCCGACTCTTAAGATTAACTCACCTTCGGCCACATCCACTAAAGCTCGTCCGGTTCTCAAGAATGGGTGACCAAGTATTAAAGGAATACGAGGGTCCATTTCGTAATCAACAACCACAAAGTCAACCGGGAAAGTAAATGTGCCAACTTTAATAAACACGTCTTCGGCTATACCAACGGGGTAAGCGAGAGTGCGGTTTGCAAGTTCAAGAGTCATCTTTGTTGGAGTGAGGTCGGGTAATGATAGTGTTTTCCAAACACTCAATGGCATCAAATTAATACTAGCCCCGAGATCAGCAAGGGCAGTAAATTCTTCAGTTTTGTTGAACACGCAAGGCAACACAAAACGACCGAGGTCTCCAAGCTTTTCCGGAAGTTCTTTGAGAATAACTGCAGAGCAGTTTTCATTTAAGCGTGTGTTGGCGAGTTCAATCAGCTTCTCCTTCTTGTTAAGCAATTCCTTAAACGCTTTAACAAATTTGGGCATGTGGACAAGTGCTTCAAGAAAGCTAATGTTGAAGTTCATCTGAGAGATCATCTTCACATAGCGTGTCACTTCGGAGTCCTCCTTGGTTAGCAGTTTGGTCTTGCCTAAACGTGAAGGATAAGGGATATTGGGTTTGGGTGGTGAAGGTGCAGGTGTAGGTGGTAAAGGTTGAGATGTTGAAGGGTCCCTACTAGGAACATCGTCATGGTGAGGCGGAGACGGTAATGGTGCACTAATACTAGGTGTAGGAGGAGGTGTAGATGATGGTGGTGGGATTGGTGGTCCTACGATGGTGACTCCACTACGAGTAGTAATAGCACTCACATTGGCTCACGGATTAGTGATGGTGTTTGAAGGTAGAGAACTCGAAGAAGAGGGTTGAGCGGCGGGCAAGAAACTAGCAAGCATATTCTTCAAATCATTGGTTTGATTGCTGAAGGAGGATTGAATATTATCTCGAAGCTCGGATCTTATCTCATTTCTTTGCTTGGTAATATCTCCTTTAAGATTGATATTTTGGCTCTGCAAATTCTTGATTTGCTCACCTTGGGTTCTCATGATGGCCTCAACATCCGGATTACTGGGTGGGGTTTGTTGGGCGGGTGGGTGATAAGGATTAGAAGCTCTTGGTGGGATTTGGTTGCTTCTATTGTAGTTGTTGGCCGGGTTTTGGTTTTGAGGAGAAAAACCGGGCGAAAGGTAGTTGTTTGATCGGTAACTCAGCAGATTTCTATCCCCTTGAGGTCGAGCTTGGTAATTTTCCGGTGAATAATTACCATAAGCTACATACACATTTTCCGGATTTCCTTGAGTCGAAGGACAATCGGTGTATGCGTGAGGACCACCGCATGTTTCACAAGGAGTAGCAACAGCTTTAACTTGTTGTTGTTGTTGGTTTGAAGCCAAGAGTTGCATACTTCTGCTCATTTCAGTCAGCACACGGGTGAGTTCGGTCATATCAGGGTTTGCTGAAGTGGAGGAAACATTGACTCTTGGGTGGTTCCTTGAAGAAGCAGAGGAATCCCAGTTTTTGTGTTGAGTAGTCATGTTTTCAATAAGCTCTCTACACTCCTCGGGTCTCCTTTTCATGAATGTGCCACCGACGGCTGCATTGATCGTATCACGATCTCGAAAAGTCAAACCGTTGTAGAAAGTATCAATTAAGGTCACGGGTAGCATGTTGTGGTTTGGACATCTATCGATCAAGACATTATATCTCTCCCAAGCATCAAAAAGAGATTCATCAGGATCTTGCATGAAACCGCTGATTTGATTGCGAAGGCTCATGACCATGGATGGTGGAAAGTAGCGCGACAAAAAGCGTTGAGTCACGTCATCCCAAGTATGAATAGAATTCTTCGGGAGACGATCAAACCATTTCTCGGCATGATGTAATAAAGTATGTGGAAAGAGTTGTAGGCGAAGTTCATCCATTGTGGAACCAGCCAACTTCATGCTTTGGGTGATTGTAATGAACTTGTCGAGGTGTTTGTTGGCATCATCATCAGGCAATCCACGGAATGGGTTAGTTTGTACTTGCTGAATCATGTGGTGCTTCAACGAAAACTCAGGAGCGTTGATTTGCATCGGCGCAATCGGTCCTCCTCGTCCAAACATGGTAGGTTGACAAAGCTCCTCCATGGTCCGAAGATCGGGCTGTGGAAGAACATTGTTGTTATTATTAAGGTGCGGTGGATTATTGTTGTTTACACTTGACATAGCTAAATCTTCTTGAGTCTCGGGCTCTTGATAATTAGAAGATCTAGTACGCATACACCTGAAAATGCAAAAGAAAACAAAACCAAACACAAAGACAATATATATACACAATAAAAATGAAATCTTTTTGGATTTTTGAAATTTTTAAGTTTTCTGGATTTTTATCAAAAAAATTTTTTATTTTTATGATTTTTTTTGAATTTTTTAGGCAAGAAAAATAACGCTCACAAGTGAACGGATCCCAAAAAGCAACGCCAACGTCTCTCTCACAAAAAACCATTAATCTTTATGAAAAGAGCCGGCAGCGGCGCCATTTAATAACTAGATTTTACTCAGGTTAAAAATTATCGTTGTACCAATCTCTTCGAATTGAAAAACTTGTGTTCAATGTGTGACTCTATTGTTCTTTGGTGAAACAAAAATGTTGTCGTCGTAGTATATGAAAATGTGCAAAAACAATTAAGGTAAAAGTGCGTTTAATAAAAAGGCGTTTAAAATAAATCTAAGTCTAATTAAACGAAAGTGCGATATTTAAAAACGTGACGAAAAGTAAACTAATTAAATGACCAAAAATTTAAGCGTGACGAGAATTAAAAATGGACAAAGTATAAAAACATAAGTTAAAAATTAAACAAGGCAAAACATGAAAAATAAACCCACCGTCGGAATATATTCCGATCTTACCTTGATCGGAATGACTGCTTACCCCCAATCGGAATATAAACTTACCTGATCGGAATATGGCTTAGATGCTGGTCGGAATGCTGATCGGACCCTTTGATCGGAATACTGTCACTAGTCCCAATCGGAATATCAAACACGCACCTCGATCGGAATGAGGAGTGAAGCACCAATCGGAATAACTGTCACTAGTTCAGATCGGAATACCCACTTACCTTGCCCTGATCGGAATACCAAGATACACCACCAATCGGAATACAGATAGGAATACTAAAACCCTTTTCCGACCAAGCAATTTAGCTATGGTCGGAATATATAAACCCCTTTTCCGATTTACCAATCGGAATACGAAGGAATTAACCAAAAATAAGCTAGAAAAATAAGCTATGATTCTAATAAGCACAAGTCTAAAATCCTAAGGCAAACCGTACCAAAATAAGCTACTAGACTGAAATTTAAAGACTTTTAAAACACGAAATGAAAAAGCTTAACGAAAAACAACTTTTAAACAAAAATAACTTTTATAAAAACTTTATAAACTTGAAAATAAACAAAATAAGCTATGAAAATAAATGATTTAAAACAATCAAAAGCATATAAATGAAATCTTTAAACAAATAAACAAGTCAAAAAGCATATAAATCAAAGATTAAAGAAAAGTAGAATGAGATCAACAACATAAAGTAAAGGTGAGAGAATTAAAAGAAAAACTACTTGAAATTAAATGGTAAATAAGGTGCAAGACATGTAATTAAAGGTATTAAAGGTGCAAGACAAGTATTAAAATTGACATGAAAAGTAAAGGTGCAAGTAAATAAAGGTGGAAGAACTAATTGTCACGATTAGTCAACAAAAACAAATGAATGAAATTAGGGTGTATTTATAGGAGATTAGGAGGGTGGTTAGAGGAAGCTTCCTCCCCTCCTTCCTTTCTTCTTAATTGCGCCATCAAGTCCTTCCTTCTTAATCTCTTTGTTAATCTTGGACTTTGATGACTTTTGGCTCGGGATTTCTTTGGACTCGTCTTTTAATTCTTCGATAAATAAGACTTGAGTTCCTCGACTTTTGATAAACTTCCGTCTCTTGACTTTTTCTTCGATAAATCTTCAGAATTGGTCTTGGACTTCCGTTCTTTTGCACTCTTGACTTCTTGACTTCGTCTTTCGTCTTTTTCTTCAATAAAAGTCCGTAAATGCCCGTGAATGCCCGTGTTTTCTCCACTTTTCACCTTTTCGTCCTAAATCATAACTAAAACACAAACCACGCATAATTCCGACATAAAAGACATAAAATACACATTTTGGCTCGGTTATTATTGTAATTAAGTGGTAGAAAAGATGGGTGTTTTCACACCTATCAAAAGGTAAGAAAGTTCAAGCTTCACACCCTACTAAAGGAATAGTTATTCAACAGCAAACAGATGAGGAAAGACCTTCCAAGCTGAAGAAGAAGCTACCTAAGATTAATCCAAAGGATAAGAGGAAGAAGCAAATACTATCATAATCTGAAAATGAAAGTTATTTAGATGAAGATATAAGCAAAGTCATGTATAGATTTAATCAATTGGACCATGATGAGGAATATGATCTTAGAATGCAAGCTCAGATTCGTGAAGAAGACTTACAAGAAGAACTTGAAGCTAAGAAGCATTTTCTAGAAGCTAAGAGAATACAACAAGAATGGAACATACAAGAGTATGATAGGATTCAAGCTGAATTACATGCAAGTGAGCTTCTTGCAGACTCATTGATAGCTGAAGAGAGAGATGCTTATGATGAAAAACAGAAATAAAAGTTGATTGATGATCTAGTAAGGAAGCAACAAAGGTTCTTTGCTGAAAAGAGAAGAAGAGAAAAGATTAAGCCTCCAACTACCATGCAGATTAGGAATCAGATGAAGAACTTTCTCAAAAAGGTTAAGGGTTTCACTCATATTCAGCTGGTCAAGAAATTTTTTGAAGAAATCAGGACTTTGTATGAGCAAAATAAGAGAATTGAATTGAATTTTGTTGAGATTGGATCTGAAGCAGATAGAATGGCTGTTGAAAGACATAGAAGACATCTGCAACAACAAAGACAATTTGGAAGCACTCCTAGAATTGAGCCAAGTACTGCCGAACCTACAACTACATCTCCAACTATCAAGACCACTTATGTGAGGAAGAATGGAAAGGAGAAGGTAAGTTCAAAGGAGGAAGAGACTGCTCAAAGAATGAATGAAGGAGATAAAGCTCAAGATATTGCTCAGACTGAAAAATGTACAAGCAGTACATACACAGTCAATAGTACATACTGAAGAGACGGTACATACAAACTTGGAAGAGGGTTCAACAGAATTTGAGGGAACTTCCAAGGGTGTTAAAAGAAAAAGATCAACAAAGACAAAGAAGAAAGCCAAGAGGGCTAAGTCAACAGTAGAAGATAGTGATGATGAGAGATTGAAGAAGTACTTGAAGATAGTAAAATTTAAAGATCAATGTATTAATACAGAGATTTTTGGAAAGAGATCATCTATTGCTAGATGGATATATTCTATAGATCAAGGACATAAAGCTCATAGAATTCAAAGAACTGATGGCACAACAAGGATATTCAGACTTTTGGAGGATATTCTTCACATTCTTGACATAAAAGATATTCAGGATCTTTTTAGGTTAGTTCAAGAAGCCAGTGCAGGTAAAACTGAAGTATCACTATTATATAGGGAATTTCTCTTCATGTATGAACCACACAACTATGATCAAGAAATGTTGAAGGTATTAGAGAATCAGGTTTCTAGTTACTGGAGATATTATAGGTCATGTGGATTACATATTTTGGATATAGATGATGTTACATACTATATGCTGCAAGAGAAGACTTACCCATTCAAAAGAAAATTGTTGGAAAGGATGTTGGAACAACGATTGGAAGTTATAGAAGAATCTATTGATGCTTTGGAGTTGATCAGAATGGTTAAACAACAAATGAAGGATTTGAAAGATGAGGAAGAAGCTGAGAAAGAGCCTTATGTGTTTGACTTTCAGTCACACTTCACAAATGGTTCTCAGTTCACCATGTCTAACACACATAAGAACTTGCTAGTCCATAAGCAAACGGTTTGTGTTAAAGACTTCTCAAATTCGTTTAAATCTGGTAGTTTGCTAAAAACTATATAGTTCTAACTCACCTTGTTTCGAGATAAAGAGTTGGCTAGTCCTAGACAAACGGTACTAGGTAAAGACTTCATCAAATTCGTTGATGGTTGACAATTTACCAAAAATTGTAGGGTTATCAGTACACCCTATTCTTCATAAATAAAGTATTGGCTATTCCAGAGTGTACGGCTAACTAGTAAAGAATATATCAAATCCGTTGATAGCTGGTGATTTGCTAAAAATCAAGAAGCCAATACAGATTGGTTTTTGTTGTTAACTGATTTATTTCAGGTATGAAGATTGCAAGCAAAGAAGTATTCAAGAGAAAATACTTAGAAGGTTTTGTCTTATCAAATCAAGACTAAAGTTCATGATTCAGAGTTCATAGATTTAACTCAAGAAGACAATTATTGATGTTGCAAATATAAATGAATGTTTACAAGAAACAGGAAGATCATAGTTTAAAGACAAAGATGATATTCATACTGTTAGAAGATTATCTTATCAGAAGAAGATCTACATTAAGTGTTTGGCTACATTCAGTTGGATACAAATACAAATTACCAAGTTCAATCCAAGGATGAAGGAAAGACTGAAGACATGTATTCTAAATACATCCAGTATAAGAGAAACAAGAAGACAACAAATTGTCATTCTTGTTTAGGGGAGGATTGTTGGGAATTATTTGTTAAGTGTCAAGTATCGTTAGTGTAATTTAAGTACTATTAGTGTTATGCAAGTACCGTTAGTGTTAACGCGGTACATAGTATCTACTGCTACTTATAAAGTAAGTACTTCTATATTGATTAGGATGAATATATCTTTGTATAAGATATGTCATAGTTATAGTTAGAGTATATCTTATGTGATATACTTAAATAGTTAAAATATTGATAATATATCGTCTGTGATATAGTTATCTTTATAGAATATTCTAAGGTTTCTAGGGTTCCTTACTCTATAAAAGGAACATAGGTACAATGTCATTCATGTACCTCATTCAAGTCGATTAATAAGAGAATCGAATAGTTAAAAGTAATTCTGATCTTCTGTGCTTTATAAGTTAGATTCGGCATAACTTATTTAGCTTGAGTAAGAGTTCTCAAAGTGTTTTAGTTTTATTACAAACTATTATACTAGTTCTTAACATAATATAGATCCAATCGAAGGGATCAACAAGAACTTTGAGAATTTTGAAAAAGAGAAGAGTGGTTTTCCAAAAAGATTTCACAAAACTCAACGACTCAAAGAAAGAAAAGACGTAAAAGAGAAAAAGACTCGATTAATAAAATGCGCAATTAAGGAATATGTTCCATTAAACCTAGACCTAGACGTAAATAATTAAAAGGTTCCATCTTAAGTGGCTTAGTGAAGATATCAACTAAGTTTTCTACCGAGGGCACCTTCTCAATCGTAATGTTCCCCTTTTGAACATTATCCCTAAGGAAATGGTGGCGAATCTCTATGTTCTTGGTTCGCGAATGCTGCACGAGATTCTGGCTAAGGTCTATTGCACCCTTATTGTCGCACATGATGGGAACATCATCAAGAGAAATCCCGTAATGAACAAGCGCTTGCTTCATCCATAGAGCTTTTTGACAAGATTTACCGGCACTCACATACTCGGCTTCCGTGGTGGATATAGCAAGAGAGGTTTGTTTCTTGGAGAACCAAGAAGTTAAACAAAAACCCATGAAGGTACAAACTCCACTAGTGCTTTTCCGGTTCACATAGTCTCCCGCATGATCCGAGTCCGCTAGAGAATGGTTTCTACGTCGGTCCCTTTAGGATACCATAATCCTAAATGTATAGTGCCCTTAATGTATCGAAAGATACGCTTAACCGCTTCAAGATGAGAGGTTTTGGGAGCCTCTTGGAAGCGATCACAAAGGCAAACACTAAACATGATATCCGGTTGACTTGTCGTTACGTATAACAAACTACCAATCATACCTCTATATTTGGTGTTGTCTGCCGACACACAATCATCATCTACGGTGAGTTTAGTATCCGAGGCCATAGGGGTCTTCATTGGTCTAGAGTCTTCTAATCCAAATTTCTTTAGCATCTGTTTAACATACTTGGATTGATTAAAGAAAATACCATCCTCCATTTTTTTAATTTGGAGTCCTAAAAAAAAGTTATGTTCTCCCATCACACTCATTTCAAACTCATCATGCATGATTTTGGCAAAGTCATCACACAATGATTGACAAGTTGAACCAAATATAATGTCATCAACAAATATTTGTACGATAATGAGGTGAGAACCTTTCTTCTTTGTAAATATCGTATTGTCTACCATCCCCATGGTATACTCATGTTTTTCAAGAAAATCTTTAAGTCTATCTACCAAGCTTTGGGTGCTTTTTTGTGACCGTAAAGAGATTTCTTAAGCTTGTAAACATGATCCGATTTCTCAAAATCAATGAAGCCGAGAGGTTGAGCCACATATACCTCTTCATTGATCAAACCTTTAAGAAACGCACTCTTTACATCCATTTGTTGAAGCTTAAAGTCTAAGGCACAAGAGTAGGCTAAAAGGATTCTAATAGATTCTAATCTTTCTACGGGTTCGTATGTCTCGTCATAATCAATACATTCTTGTTGATTATAGCCTTGAGCTACAAGTATAGCCTTGTTACGAGACACAACACCATTCTCGTCTAACTTATTCCTATATACCCATTTGGTTCCTATGATGGTCGAACTTTTAGGTGGAGGAACAAGTTCCCAAACATTATTAGCAATGAATTGATTCAATTTTTCTTGCATTGCGATGACCCAACTCTCGTCCATCAAAGCTTCTTTAACATTCTTTGGTTCAATCAAGGAGACGAAACAAAAGAAGTTACTTTGATTTTGGACTTCAGATCTTAGGTTCCTTTGATTTAATTCACCTATGACGTTTTCAAGAGCATGATCCTTTGACTCCTTAATGTTCACTCCCTTTCAACATTAAGGTCTTCAACTCCTATGTTTCTAACATCTTTGGCTTTGACTATGTCTATTTCGTCCAAGTCATCATCTACCAAAGGTCATGTCTTAGATGAAGGAGGGGTTTCATCGAATGTCACGTTAAGTGATTCGTGAATTACACCTGAGGTTCTATTGATGACTATGTAGGCTTTGCTAGTTTAGGAATAACCTAAAAAGATACCTTCGTACGACTTTGGGTCGAACTTGGTAAGGTAATCTTTGGTGTTGAGAATGAAGCACTTGCTTCCAAACACACTAAGGTAATCCAATGAGGGCTAATTACCTTTAATAATCTCATAGTAGGTCATTCCTAGGAAAGGTCGAATAAGAATTCGGTTGAGAATATAGGTCGATATGTCCACGGCATTGCACCAAAATTTTTGAGGCAAATATTGCTCATTTATCATCGTCCTACTCATCTCTTGGAGGGTCCTATTCTTCCTTTCAACTACCCCATTTGATTGAGGAGTGCGAGGAGCCGAGAATTTATGGGTAATACCATGAGCTTCACAAAAGGCACCGAATTTCACTTCATTATCAAATTCCCTACCATGATACGTCCTAATAGAGAAAATTGAACATCCTAGTTGATTTTGGATTCTTTGAGCAAAGATTTCAAAGTGATCGAAAGCCTCATTCTTAGACGCTAAAAATCTAGTCCAAGTGAATCTAGAATAGTCATTAACTAAGACTAGGTTATAAAGGTACCTCCATAACTATGTATGGCGGAAGGTACAAAGAGATCCATATGTAGGAGCTCTAAGCACCGAGAGGTCAAAACGAAATTCTTGGCTTTGTGACATGAGTGAACTTGCTTCCCAACTTTGCAAGCATCACAAAAGTGACTATCAAACTTCATCTTGGGGAGATGTCTTACCAACTCCTTAGAGACTAAAGATTGAATTAAACGCATATTAGCGTGACCTAATCTCCTATGCCAAAGAGTAGAACTATCATCTAATGTCACTAGACATAAGTTTTCCTTTGACTTCCTATTGACCTTCATGACATAAATTCTATGCTTTCTAACACCTTTTCCAATGAGCTTTCCATCTTTTATGATTCCACTGTCCTATTCCGAAAAGATGACCTTACACTTATTGTCAGAAATTTTACCTATACTTATAAGGTTAAAACCTAAGTTATCTACGTGCTCTACGTTTTTTATGGTCATAGAGTCAAGAGAGACCGTACCTTTGCCAATGATATTACCACGTCGATTACTTGCGAATGTAACATTACCTCCATCATATGCTTTGTAGTGTGAGAACAAACTTCGATTACCCGTCATGTGTTTAGAACATTCACTATCCTTAATCCACTCGTCGGCCTCTAAATTGATTCCCAAGCATATCTAGGTAACAACACACAGGATCAGACATTTGGTCCCCAATATCTCATGGGTCCAAAGTTGTTAGTTCCAAACATCCATTGCATTTGGTTGGGATGCATGAATGGAGGAGACATTCCCCATGGGGAAAAGTATTATGGTTGAAAATTATTCCAATTCATATGGCCATTTTGTTCTCCATTGTTTCTCGTAGGTGTCTTTGATCTTGATCTAGAATTATTTATATTTCTTCTAGGTGTTGGAGTTTTACTTCTAGGCCGTGACTTATCTTGATCGTTCCTTTTTGGTGTAGATGTTCTACTTCTAGATTTTGATTCATTTCGTACTCTTGGAGGAGTAGATGTTTGTCTAGACAAGTTTCTAGTTCCCATTAGAGGTTTACTCAAGGGCTTGTAGAATTTATCTAGAGTAGGCTTTTCAATAATAGGTACTTTGACCTTGTTAATAAGGATATGTTTTGGCCCTTCACCTAAAATAGACTTTTTAGAAAGTTCTGGATTTTCACAAAAGCCATTCTCTATCCGCGATTCGTTATCAGTACCCGCGGTTCAATAGCAATAAGGAACCGCGCCATATACTGGTGTACCGCGTACTGTGGTTCGTTTTTATGAAAACCTGACTTATTTAGGTTCACTAGTAGATGCTTCACTAGTGTTATAACCCAACCCAAGTCTTTCTTTAGAATGAATTTGTTTGTTTTACATGTCATCAAGAGCACTAGTACCTTTCATGAACTTTTCCAATTTAATTGAGGTACTCTTGAGATCTTCATTCTGTTGTCTAAGGTTTTCACATTTTAGACAACTTAAATCAACTTCTTTGTTTTTCTCAAGCTTGGCTAATTTCCCTCTTAGCTCACTAATCTCATTTTCAAGCTTAGTTCTAGTTGATTTTAGCACTTTGTTCCTTTCAATGAATTTAAGGCTAAGTATGTGTAAGTTATTGTATTGGCCTTCTAGTTCTATATCATATTGATAAGAACTATAATTACTATAGTAATCGGTTTCGGAATGTGCCTCTTTAGAAGTGTGAGCCATGAGACATTTCTCATCTTTGGGCTTGTCATCAACATCTTCACCGCTATCGATGCATGAACCTCCAACGAACGTTGTGTGGTCTTGTCGCGTGAAGGCTTAGGACAATCACCAATGAAATGATTTGGATCACCACATCTAAAGCATTTCCTATCACCTTTATCGTCCTTAGTAAAACGGTTTTTGGAGAAGGATTTATTTTTGTTGCTTGGTTGCCTCACGTGTTGACCTCGTCTTTTGAAGAACTTCTTGAAGTCTCTAACCACCATGGCATATTCCTCATCATCACTATCCGAGGAACTTTCATGATCACTTTGTACATTCTTGGCTTTAAATGCTAGAGACTTTCTTTCACTCTTGGTTTTCACCAATTTCGAGTCCTTCAAAATTATCATCTCATGAACTTTCAAGTTGCCAATTAGTTCATCGAGTGATAATGTGGTGAGATCTTTGATTCTTCAGTCGTCGTGACTTTGGCTCTCCACATTGGATGCAACACTCTAAGAAACTTCCTAACATTGTTCTTGCTAGAAAAACCTTCATCAAGTACTTTTAGACTAGTAATAATAGTGTTAAATCTATCAAATGCAATATCAATATTTTCATCTTCTAAGATGATAAATTGTTCATATTGTTGAACAAGAAGATCTATTTTACTTTCTTTGACTTGGATATTACCTTGGTGGGTTACTAAAAGAGTGTTCCAAATATCTTTAGTGGTTTCACACATAAAAATTCTTTCGTACTCATTCTTTGGTAAAGCCTTATAACTCACCATTTTAGCCTCATTATTTTTAGCAAGTTTCCTTTTAGTGTCATCGTTAGCTTTGTCAAAAGAAACTATCTCTTTGCTTTTAGAAACTTCATTATATTGATAAGCAAAAAAATCACCATGGGTTATAACATGCGAAAGATCTAAATCTTTTGATTTCACATAAGTCTCAAATCTATTTTTCCAATAAATAAAACTATCGGTTTCAAAAAGAGGTGGTATTTGAAAGGATTGCCCTTCTAGGTAGTTGTTGGAATCCATAGATCGATTCAAGTTTTAAAATACAATATATTTTAAAAAGTCTAGAGCAACCACGCTCTGATACCAATTGTAGAAACTAGAAGGGGGGCGTTGAATAGTTTCTTAAATTTACTTGTCAAAAGATGGTTTTTAAAAATCCTTTTCAAAAACTTAGACTTGAGTGATTATGTGAAACCTTCTTATACACATTATGAAGTAGGTATAGTGAAACTAAACTAATAATCACAAGTATAAAGAATAATGAATGTAAAGAGATAAGGAAAAGAAAGATAAAACCAAACACCAAAGATTTATAGTGGTTCGGCAACGAAGCTCACTCCTCGTCCCTACTCCACTCCTCGAGTACTCCTTACTCGAGAGTTCACTAATCAACAATCTCCTTAAGGTGGAAAAACCGTACACAACGTTGCTTATCCAATTTCCGAATCTAAGCTAAAAGTCGGGCCCTAATCTTTGCTAGGACCAATCTACACTAGTATACTTTATGGACCAAGTATACACCTTAGAACATACACAACTTCCAAATAGACACAACTACTTGGATCTTCACAACTATGACACAACAATGACTAAACAAGAACTAATCTTCAATGGATCTTTGATGCAGACACAACACTTCAAGTATGAAAGTGTTCTTCTCTTTGCACTTGGAGAGGAAGATACGGGAGAAGAAAGATTCACTTCTAAACAAGTAGTAATCAACCAAATGACCAAGGATTTGAGTGATTTTAGAAGTATGAAACAATCTGGAATTATATGTGTAAAAGAGGTGAAGAGAAAATCTGAGAATGGTCCACTATTTATAAGACAAGGATCCAAGGACTATATCTGCCCGCGGTTCTTTATTTCAGCCCACAGTTCCTTATCGATAAGGAACCGCATAGCCACTTAAGGAACCGCCGGAGTAGACTCCGCTCCTTTTTTTCTTTTAGTGGTATGGTTTGAATCTGGTGATTAAAATATCCTGAAAGGATATTCCAAACCAAGATAGAATATGCCATTTTCAAATTTTTAAACATTCAAATAATTAATTTAATAAAGCATTTTTTTAAAAAGAAAGTTTAATAAAAACTTGTTGCACTTAATAAAAAGTGAGTTTTAAGAGAAGATTAAATCCTTGATCACTTAATTAGGATGAGTACTTGTTTGCACATACCTTAAGTGATAATGGTTGAAATGAAAAATACTTAAACTCAAGAATTCGTTTTTTGTTGTTTTCGTAAATTGTAACACCTCCAAATTTATACAACTCAATACAGCGGAAGACTCGTTGGTGTTACGGGATAGCACATTACTCACATCATAGACAACGCTTAAAAATCGCGTCGTTTATTAATAAAGCATTTCCATTCATAAATATCAAAGTTACATAGGTCCCAAGTCATATTATATCATACAAAGTTTTACAAAGTGTTTGAATGGAAATTATAATTTAAGTGCGGGCCATGAATTCTTGTTATCTTCCCGAGAATTACCTTCAAGTACCTGAGATAAAACATGTTAAAAGAAAAGGTCAGCGATAACGCCGAGTGAATTCATAGAGTTTAATAAATTCCATCAATATAATTTTGGTATAAAATTATTACCAAAAATCATTTCGTACAAATCATTGTAATAGGATAAAATAGCCAAAGTCATTTTTATACAAATCCTTATCGAAAATCATAATATAGGCATTTGCCTTAAAAATCATTATACGAGCCAATGTCGTAAAAACATCATACAATACGTCTTACGACGTTGTATAAAGTTAAATAAAAACCGTTATATGAATATGGTTAAGAAAACCAAAACACGAACATGATATCAATAGTATGACCCCGTATTGCTAGTCAGGCAATACATCGTAATTCGGTGCGTATAGTAGTATTTCGTTAACTGGATTATTATAAGCCGCATGACAGTGTTACCTTACTAAACCAAACAACGGGTAGCTGGCCCAAAACTCATTTGCCCATCTAAATTAGCGTGTCGTCACAAAGGTCACGCTATGGAAATCTTCTCATACATAAATTCGCTTACCAATCAATGTGGCATGACGGGGATCAACCGTCAAGGCGCGAACTGGGGTGATCGTCCCCAAATAGTACTATTATATGCATAAGCGTCTACCAAATCCCGGCAGTTCACAATTCATGTTAATGGGACTTTTAGTGACATAACCTAACTTTAATAATCCATTTTATTTCATCTATCGGGTCCTTTAATCATTTATCGGGTCATACAATCGGGTCATACAATCATTCGGGTCCAAATCAATAAACAAATAATCGGGACAAATGGTGTCCTATTTTATAAAAACTAACATGTTATCTCCCTCGCGGGTTTATAAAACATTTCATAAAAACATTTAAAAGAGTGCGAGGCTATGAACTCACGTTGATATGGGAAGTCGGGTTATCGGCAATTCGGACGTACGGTACATGCTTCAATCACGGAAACCTAGACAAATAATACTCGTCTTAGACTCATGTCCAATGACTTATAAAAATAACAATTATGTATACATATGATGATTATATATATATGATGATCAAGTGGGTTTATATATTCTCATTCGCTCATTTTTGTGTTTATATATTGGTAACTTCTTACTAGTTTACTAGTTTACTAGTTTTACCTATTTACGTATTTTAGGTCCAATAAGCCTATTATAAGTTCATTAACTTGTATTAATCCATTTCATACTTATATTATCAGTATTTATACTTTACATGTTGGGCCCAAATGGGTTAAGACCAATAAATAAGTTTATAAGTGTTTTAGCCTATTTTGTTGTATTATTAGTCCAATAACGTTAACTTAGCCCGTTAATGTCCGTATGTTATATAGTTCGGGTTTTATCGGTTTTTACTTGTTATATATGTTATATATAACAGTATATGAGTTTATAAAAGTTTACATTAGACGGGTCCAACCGTCTAAGTTTTATTTAACAAAAACGTTAATTTTACGGTAATAGCCAAAAAAGTCGTAAAAATCATGTTTATAGTTTTATAACTTATAAAACTTATCAAACTACCATTTTTATAAAATATCCATTTATTTATCCTTATACATATTTATGTAAATGTATTATATAAGTTAGTGGGTTTTAATTCACATTTTATACTATTTTTATTTGAGTGCTTATATAATACTATTATATTTAATTTCCAAAATCTGATTTTTATTTTCATGTTCACCAAAACTGCCATATCTAGAGTTCTATATAGAGATAGAAGCTCAAAATTTTATGACATAAACTACATGATATGTGCTCCGTTTAACTCTCCTATAGGTACTGTTGAATCAGCCGCTAAGTATTTTCTAAAAATCGTCCAAAACAGTGAACTCATATTTGTACTCTAAACTTGTTTTGATCATATCTCACTCATCCTAGTGATTCCATTACATGGCCAACTCTCACATGTGTACAAGACATATTACTTACTGTATATCCATTAATCTATGCCATTTTTATCAGTTCATCATATGATTCTTTACTGTTTTATACAGCCAACAATTTAAACAAGATTTTAGCGTTGTTTCTTATAGTTTTTCATCTTTTTAAGCATGTTTATCAACACCCAATCCCCACACAATATTTTTAATCATCATATAATCATCATATACATATACAATAGGAAATAAAATACATGATTACATAATCAAAATAACAAGAGGATGGGGAGAACAATCTTTATACCACCATGATGATGTAGGTTGTGATCAAAACATGGATTTTGATGGAGAAACTTGTGAATAACCAAGACTATCTTCAAGACCACCATTCTTCATGAACACCTTGTGGAAAAATCAGCCCCAAGACTCCATAGAAACTCCTCCTTGGATGTTATAATCACGACCAATCAATAAGGTTTCAAAAGGGCTTCATCATGTGTGTAAATAACACATGATTTCATGGTTGAAATTGATCAAATGGGTGTTATGGTGTGAGAGTGGGACGGCACATTTGAGAGAGAGATGAGAGAATGAAAGTTGTTTTGCATGTGTGAAATGAGAGTAAGTGGTTTTTGGTGCTAGTTTTGATGTGTTGGTGGAAAAGTTTGCTTAGCTTGTAAGCTTAGCTTACAAGTGTAAGCATTAAGCTTGCAACTTGACACCTAAGGGTGTTGTGTTGCTAGTTATGGCCGGTTATAGTGGGGGTGGGACAAGTGTCCCACTTGTCTCATCCCCATTTATTTACGGGTACTCCTCGATTCTAGTTTCCTCGATTTCCGTGCCCTCGTGTCGTTTTACGAAAAACGTTTTTATAAATTATGAATCACCGGCACAAAACGAATCTGATAAAAATTGTCTCATCAAAAACGGAGTTCGAAAACGTAAATACGAAATCCTAGGGTTTCCGGTTTAATCGTCAAGGACGTTAAATTAAAATCGTAAGTCCTAATCTCTTCTCGTAAATTTGTGAGTTTATGAACCAACACAAATTTAAACTTCCAAAATAATATTCACGGATAAATTTATTTTCTGAAATGTCGGACTGTCACCAAAGACGGTGTATGTAAACGTAAGCACGTAACATAGAATCCTCCGGTTTAGACGTAGTCAATGCTACTTCAAGACGTAAATCCAAATTTCTTCCCAAAAATAAGTGAGTTCATAATATAACATTTAAAATAATATTTTTAAATAATATATGAGAATAAAATATCAACCATAAATTGACGGATTGTCACAGCATTTAACCCTAAACAGGATCTTTGTCCTCAAAGATCATCTTACCTTACTACTCGCTTCTTATAGAGTTAAAGCCATGTGGGTATTTCCTCCACATTCGGTCTTTTCTCACAAGTGTAATCCATTACAATACGCGAGTTTCATCAAACATAACTACGGGAATAAGATCAGGCTTATTGTTGACTTACTTTCTCTATCCATGATGTTCACGGGTTTCTGATGAATGCAACTTTTCGCCGATCTAAGCTTCACTAAGAAACAATCAGATTCTCACTCGATAGACATTTTATTAAGTTCGATATACGAAACATAATTCACGCAGCTCTTGAAGTCCTAGGGTAGATCCAGCTTATATGCCTTTCAAATCAATCTTTTTACATCTTCTCAATGGTCCCATACAACGGGGACTTATATCCCATGATCTTCCAGATCATCAATTCATTTTTCCATGGTTAAAATTTTTGGCATAACTTCGCTACCCATCTGGCACTTCAAGATCTACATTTCATATTCACATAACCTCTTGCCCACTACCGGCAGTCAATAATCAGATCCGAATTTCAACAATCATTTCAGGTCTCGCGGGTCGAGTATTTTCTAAGGTTAGGTTTGCCATCATAGGAAACCGTAAACCTAAAAGACATATCCAACTCACAGTGGGTGTATGTCGGGTGTCTTCATCTCAACTCCTGCTTACAGATGCTCTAATATTTAGATCCTAACAAGATTTGATCTCGATCCTAATACGATGATTATCAATGATAATCTTTCCAAAGGAAAACGATTATGCGGTCTATTACCAAAGGTCAATCATTCAAAGATAGAACAGCGCTTATAGTATTTTGTATCGTTACTTTACCTCGTCCCTTCGATTGGGGTGGTACACAGTACTCTCATCAAGGTTCGTTCTCAATGATTTCTGAGCAAATCTCTAGAAATTTGATGCGAAGCGAGGATCTTGATAGAGATGATCGATACAGGTACACCATGTTTACACAACTCCTTTAAATACAAAAGAGTCAATTTCTTCATTAAGAATTTATCATTAACGAGAATGATATTAGCAGATTTGGTCAGTCTGTCGACGATGACCCAAATCGAATCAAATTCAGATGATGACCTTTGCGATAGCTAGACGTTTACTAATGTATGAGGCGATCTCTGCCTTCATAATTTGCCATTAGTTCAACTTCTTCTGGTAATGATACATTTGATCAGAAATGATAGGAATAGAATACTTATACTTACGAGATTCCCATATAACTATATCTCACAATTCTCCATATTTAGACAATCACAAGTGGCCTTTTATACATCTAACGCTATCGGCTTCTCAATTTTAAGGGTTCATATTAGCCGTGAAACCTTTCACTATTTATATTATCCTTCTTACAAACATCAGCTATTTTTAAATTGTTCGGCAACTTATTTTGTACTACCATTACTAAGGAGCACATCCTAATTGGTTCTTTATATTTTCTACATAATGTGTCAGTATCTATATTCACTTTCCTAGATGGAATAGTTATCATGACCGTATTTATTCGAAAATTCTTTCTTCACATTTTCTAAGTCTTAGTTCTATCTCAATTATTATTTTTATCAGTTTTTTGTTGATCCGACGTCTATAGTGTCGATAAATATTACAAGTAATTAAATAATAAATATTTAATTTTTATGAAAGACAAGCGTAAAAATTTTAAATTTCATAGTCCGACCAATTATATAAAAATGTTCAAAATAAATTTGAATTTAATTAACAAGATTTTTGCTGATTTATCGAAAATAATTAATAAGATTCGTAAATGTTTGAAAAATCTTTGATTATACTTTGGTCAAAATTTCCTTAGTTGAAAAGCAAAAATTATTGTTTCAAATTTCAAGTTATGGTTTAAATGGTTTCCTCAATTTCTCTTAGGGTTGTCTTGAGGTATACACGAACATTTACCCCTAAACAGGAGTTTAGTTAAATGATTTGTGTATAAGGAAATAATCCCTTAAAAATTCTTTTGATAAAACATTTGTCAAAACACGTTTGCATTTTCTTTTTGGTAAAATCCAAAGTCTTAAAAGGGCTCTTAATTTTAGAAGAGTCAATATAGATTCCATTATCTTATTAATCACACGGTCAAATAATGTAAAGGATTAAGTCTTTAATCACATATTAATAATTCAAGGTACAGTTTTTCATTGTTCGGCCAATTTAGGGCATTCTATAAATAATTATTAAGTCATTCTTATTCTTATAAATAAACAAATGATCCTTAATGATCACAAGCATGAATCTATCAAATTACAGCTTACACACGTGATTCACCAAATTCATGAATGCTACATGTGCCTTGGTCAATCCAAACGACATCACATAAAACTCATAATCTTCATTACAAGTTCTGGATGTAGTGCTTGGAATAGATAATCTTCTTCGCGGAAGCGAAGTTGATAATAACCATGCCGTGGATCAAATCTTTAAAACATACGCTAGAACCTTGTAAATGATCGAACAAATCTTCCATTTCGAGTTATGGATATCGTTTTCGATTGTCAATTTATTCAGCTCACAGTAATCTATAAATATAAGGAAGGATAATACCATAGCTCTTCATAATGACGAGATTGGTAGAATAAAATCTTTCTCTGACAACTCTCTTAGTTGTACGGTAATTCCTTTTAATTCAGATGGTGCTGACGTACAGTGCACAAGCCACAGGTGCAACACCGGAAATATAATCAATACCAATTTCAATCTGCCTTAATGGCGAAAGTCTAGGTAATTCATCAACAGAAACTTCCTAGCGTTTCAGATAACAGAAACATCTTTTAATAAATTCATATTAGGTTCTTTCTAGATTATAATATCTATGACTAATTCACAACCATTCACGGTATAATTTCAAGTCTAAATGCGGGATACAGTCATCCACCAAGAATTATTTAGATCACTTTTGATAATCAACATCTTATCATTTAGGGGAATTCTATTTGAGTTCCCATCAATTAAGACAATGTCGTCATGTCATAATCAATCAATTCATTCTACTGGCACTATCAACTTTCCAGTTTCATTGCCGTCGATAAGATGTGAATTTCTCAAAAGATTAATAATAACTCATAATCCTTCACAATTTCAAGGATATATGGAGACACAACTAATATTAAAAGAGTAAGATTAACGCATAATTTCAAATCAGATACAGACGAAAACATTTAACGAATATGAATATATCCCATGTTTTCATGATTTGAGTACGCATTCGAAAGCTCCTTAGATCGTTACCCAGGTCATTCAAATGAAATTTAATCAAAAGAAATGATAGGAACGTCGATACATCCAATCGGGTATCAACACTCGGTAATTAGATACTTTTCCTAAGAATCTCGCCATGGGAGAATTGGACAAGAAGGGAATATCAATTTGTCAAATAAGACAATTTCCACAGATGAGTAAATTCGACTCAGAAGAATAGATGCTACAGGCACATATGTAGGTGTCCCTAACACTATGTCCTCATTTTTCACTTCTTGCAGATCTCATGAATTTTAATCTTTCACAATCTTCAAAGAAAATTTAGTGTTTATTAATCAGTTTTATGTTGACTACTAATCAGCCTTGCATGGTCCATTCCAAATTGTATGTAGGCGCGCAACTATATACAATTTCAAGATTAACGATGCAATACTCAGTTTGTCAAAATTTTATCATCATGTTTATAATAAAAACATTTTCGTGCTTAATTCTTAAATAAGAATCAAGAATAAATTTACAAAGATTTTCTTTGTTATGAAAACAATTAAGTTTTCCAAGGTGTTTTATAAACAACTTCATTTCGATAATGATCACTTATAAATCACTTTGAATAATCCTTATAGTGATGAAAATTCAATTTTTCTCGAGGGATATTGTTTTATCTTATAAAAACAATGAGTGATCTGCAAAAGAGTGATGGAAAGTTGTTCACCAAGAACTAACTACAATATGATAGGAAATGAGCTTAGCCAAATAATCATGAGGTTCATGACCTCGATGGCACTCAGGAATACAAAGAGAATAATCCACAACGTAACTCAATTCGAGATGAGTACTTGTTCAATGGTTGCATCACTAATGCGAATCATTAGGAAGAAGCAAGAAAAGATAGATATCATCGATACATGTAGAATTTAGCAATCAAAGCTAGTCTTTTTCATTAATTACAAACAAGTCAAAATTGTACCGTAACACATTACATGTCACTATGTCATACAATTCTCAGAACTCATCCTACCAACTGATGTCTCAGTTAAGTTAGGGATTTTTAAAAGATACCACAATGAATACTAATCTACAAGAATCATTAGGTGTCCCACCTGTCCCGGAAGATCCATCGGTCCCAATTCAGAAGAAGTTTCTTCAATTTATTTATTGGAAACTGGGCATCCTCGTTAGTGGACAATGGCCTAGGAACAACCCTTAACACGAACCTACAATCATTTAAAACCTAATAATTCAATCACAGAACTTAACGACTTTCTCTTAACAATCTCATATTCCATACGAATTAAATTTTACTTCATTCATGTTTCAATTAACTTATACTCAATGCGATATCCTACCTCATTTTCCAATACTTTCAGCCTTATTTATAAACCTTAAAAGGGCAATAAAAGCTCGATATGTATCAACACTTAATTTCCAATCCTATAGCTCTTACAACAACAATTATCAAATGAGTCACTAGTATGAAATGACTCACACATTTAATTAGACTTCTCGGAAAGGTACTAGTGGCATGAGGCTTTTGGGTAATGGTTCCAATGACAGCCTCAAATGCAACATTCACCCTTTCGATTTTCAATTTAAGAATTGGATGACAACGAATCAAATGACATCTTTCTAGGTGGTAACGTTTTGTCAAAATCCACTCTATAAGGAAAGATCGTCATGACATCGATATCAGTTTTAATCTCGCCAATTCTTTTTTTTTCACAATCAACTAATATCTACATTTCTATGAATATCAACCATTTGTTGGGATCATAAATATCCACAACTTGGTTTAGATCTAGGATAGCTAGAATTCCTACGAGAATAGCTTCGATTAATTTACTAGGGGATTTAGGGTTCCTTGTGACAATCTACATCGTATAAATACCTCGTATAAATATCAAAATAATCATCAAACAATCATGTAATAAAATTACATCATATATATTTAATCCAAGTTAGATATATATATTAAAATAACACTTTTTAGTCTGGCCTTGTCGGTAACTCGGGAATTCTTCGGCACCGTTATAGTCAAAAGATTTTTAGACATTTTTAGAAAAATGTTTATAGTTAAAAGATTTTGAAATGTTTTATTCAAAACCTTGGTTTTAAAAATCTTTCGTTCTCTATAACGAGAGCTCTGGTACCAAACTGTAACACCCCCAAATTTATACAACTCAATACAGCGGAAGACTCGTTGGTGTTACGGGATAGCACATTACTCACATCATAGACAACGCTTAAAAATTGCGTCGTTTATTAATAAAGCATTTCCATTCATAAATATCAAAGTTACATAGGTCCCAAGTCATATTATTACATACAAAGTGTTTGAATGGAAATTATAATTTAAGTGCGGGCCATGAATTCTTGTTGTCTTCCCGAGAATTACCTTCAAGTACCTGAGATAAAACATGTTAAAAGAAAAGGTCAGCGATAACGCCGAGTGAATTCATAGAGTTTAATAAATTCCATCAATATAACTTTGGTATAAAATTATTACCAAAAATCATTTCGTACAAATCATTGTAATAGGCCATAAAATAGCCAATGTCATTTTTATACAAATCCTTATCGAAAATCATAATATAGGCATTTGCCTTAAAAATCATTATACGAGCCAATGTCGTAAAAACATCATACAATACGTCTTACGACGTTGTATAAAGTTAAATAAAAACCGTTATATGAATATGGTTAAGAAAACTAAAACACGAACATAATATCAATAGTATGACCCCGTATTGCTAGTCAGGCAATACATCGTAATTCGGTGCGTATAGTAGTATTTCGTTAACTCGATTATTATAAGCCGCATGACATTGTTACCTTACTAAACCAAACAACGGGTAGCTAGCCCGAAACTCATTTGCCCATATAAATTAGCGTGTCGTCACAAAGGTCACGCTATGGAAATCTTCTCATACATAAATTCGCTTATCAATCAATGTGGCACGACGGGGATACACCGTCAAGGCACGAACTGGGGTGATCGTCCCCAAATAGTACTATTATATGCATAAGCGTCTACCAAATCCCGGTAGTTCACAATTCATGTTAATGGGACTTTTAGTGACATAACCTAACTTTAATAATCCATTTTATTTCATCTATCGCGTCCATTAATCATTTATCGGGTCATACAATCGGGTCATACAATCATTCGGGTCCAAATCAATAAACAAACAATCGGGACAAATGGTGTCCTATTTTATAAAAACTAACATGTTATCTCCCTCACGGGTTTATAAAACATTTCATAAAAAAATTTAAAAGAGTGCGAGGCTATGAACTCACGTTGATATGGGAAGGCGGGTTATCGGCAATTCGGACGCACGGTACGTGCTTCAATCACGGAAACCTAGACAAATAATAATCGTCTTAGACTCATGTCCAATGACTTTATAAATATAACAATTATGTATACATATGATGATTATATATATATGATGATCAAGTGGGTTTATATATTCTCATTCGCTCATTTTTGTGTTTATGTATTGGTAACTTCTTACTAGTTTACTAGTTTTATCTATTTACGTGTTTTAGGTCCAATAAGCCTATTATAAGTTCATTAACTTTTATTAATCCATTTCATACTTATATTATCAGTATTTATACTTTACATGTTGGGCCCAAATGGGTTAAGCCCAATAAATAATTTTATAAGTGTTTTAGCCCATTTTGTTGTATTATTAGTCCAATAACGTTAACTTGGCCCATTAATGTCCGTATGTTATATAGTTCGGGTTTTATCGGTTTTTACTTGTTATATATGTTATATATATCAGTATATGAGTTTATAAATGTTTACATTAGACGGGTCCAGCCGTCTAAGTTTTATTTAACAAAAACGTTAATTTTACGGTAATAGCCGAAAAAGTCGTAAAAATCATGTTTATAGTTTTATAACTTATAAAACTTATCAAACTACCATTTTTATAAAATGTCCATTTATTTATCCTTATACATATTTATGTAAATGTATTATATAAGTTAGTGGGTTTTAATTCACATTTTATACTATTTTTATTTGAGTGCTTATATAATAATATTATACTTTAATTTCCAAAATCTGATTTTTATTTTCCTGTTCACCAAAACTGCCATATCTAGAGTTCTATATGGAGATAGAAGCTCAAATTTTTATGAAATAAACTACATGATATGTGCTCCATTTAAATCTACTATAGCTACTGTTGAATCAGCCGCTAATTATTTTCTAAAAATCGTCCAAAACAGTGAACTCAGATTTGTACTCTAAACTTGTTTTGATCAAATCTCACTCATCCTAGTGATTCCATTACATGGCCAACTCTCACATGTGTACAAGACATATTACTTACTGTATATCCATTAATCTATTCCATTTTTATCAGTTACTCATATGATTCTTTACTGTTTTATACATCCAACAATTTAAACAAGATTTTAGCCTTGTTTCTTATAGTTTTTCATCTTTTTAAGCATGTTTATCAACACCAAATCTCCACACAATATTTTTAATCATCATATAATCATCATATACATATACAATAGGAAATAAAATACATGATTACATAATCAAAATAACAAGAGGATGGGGAGAACAATCTTTATACCACCATGATGATGTAGGTGGTGATCAAAACATGGATTTTGATGGAGAAACTTGTGAATAACCAAGACCATCTTCAAGAACACCATTCTTCATGAACACCTTGTGGAAAAATCAGCCCCAAGACTCTATAGAAACTCCTCCTTGGATGTTATAATCACCACCAATCAATAGGGTTTCAAAAGGGCTTCATCATGTGTGTAAATAACACATGATTTCATGGTTGAAATTGATCAAAATGGGTGTTATGGTGTGAGAGTGGGACGGCACATTTGAGAGAGAGATGAGAGAATGAAAGTTGTTTTGCATGTGTGAAATTAGAGTAAGTGGTTTTTGGTGCTAGTTTTGACGTGTTGGTGGAAAAGTTTGCTTAGCTTGTAAGCTTAGCTTACAAGTGTAAGCATTAAGCTTGCAACTTGACACCTAAGGGTGTTGTGTTGCTAGTTATGGCCGGTTATAGTGGGGGTGGGACAAGTATCCCACTTGTCTCATCCTCATTTATTTACGGGTACTCCTCGATTTTAGTTTCCTCGATTTGCGTGCCCTCGTGTCGTTTTACGAAAAACGTTTTTATAAATTATGAATCAACGGCACAAAACGAATCTAATAAAAATTGTCTCATAAAAAAAGGAGTTCGAAAACGTAAATACGTAATCCTAGGGTTTCCGGTTTAATCGTAAAGGACGTTAAATTAAAATCGTAAGTCCTAATCTCTTCTCGTAAATTTGTGAGTTTATGAACCAACACAAATTTAAACTTCCAAAATAATATTCACGGATAAATTTATTTTCTGAAATGTCGGACTGTCACCAAAGACGGTGTATGTAAACGTAAGCACGTAACGTAGAATCCTCCGGTTTAGACGTAGTGAATGATACTTCAAGACATAAATCCAAATTTCTTCCCAAAAATAAGTGAGTTCATAATATAACATTTAAAATAATATTTTTAAATAATATTTGAGAATAAAATATCAACCATAAATTGACGGATTGTCACATAAATGCTTGTTTTTACATATTGTCGTAATCAAAACAAAGCGAGACTTAAAAATGCAAGTAACGTTTTTAGGCATCATTTCATTAACAAGATTTTTACCTATGAGGCTACCTTAGTCTACATCAATACATCAAGAGATTGGTACCCACATTTTGTAGGTGGAGTATTATATCAGCGACATAAATTTGGCTACCACTGATAATTTATTGAGGTTCATCAGCAAAGACCCTTAAGGATATGGTATGATCCACTGCTTTCGGATACCAACTTGGTAATGTGTATTTTTCTTGTATTACATATAGAATGCTTAGTTCAATGCTTTGTATGTATGTGATATAGAATCGGAAAATCAATATTGTAATGGATAATATTATTTGTTTTCCAAAAAAAAAAATTTATACCTGATCAAATGAGTATAGTGATTGTATTAAATGTATTCTTCTGAGTTCTGATAGCAGGCATCTAGACCTTGCCTATAAGGTTAGTATATCAAGTTTTCGATAACCAGGTATGATGATCCTCACCACTAGGATATTTAACCCTTTGCACAACTAAAGAAGCACATGAATCTCCTTCTAACATCCATATATCAGACAATACGGTCATCTTTAATATTTTGATCTAATTTTTATTTGTTTATGCAGCCATGAATAGACAAGACCTTCAGATTCCTTCAACTTCATAAGACCTTCATTTACTATCTCACAATCCATCAGATGCATCATACCTACATTGATTACAGATTATAAGTCATTAGACACGTGACTATCTGTTGTCACACGGGGTATGTTCAGTTACTGCTGCTACAGCTCGTGAGTCTGTCAGAACTGGGGTGATGTCTTTTTCTCTGAAAATTAAGTTTTGATATCGTGTGTGTAATAATCCTTGTCTGAAATTATATAGTTTTTTATTGCAACCTTATGCTTTTCTTGCTAACATCATCTTACACTACTCTAGCAAGCTGCACCTTAATGGACCATTTAACCAATTTAGATATGGGGTCTCTCAAATCCTAGCCCGATTTTGGTTATGTTACACTATGGCCTCTTCTCAAAACACCAATGATTATTTACATACACTCTTCTAAAAATATTTGATCAGACCTTTTCTATTTGACCATTCTTATCGGCCAAGTCTGAAAAGGTGTTAAGTCAAGTCAAGTGGGTTGGGTAATATTTCAAAATACAATTTGAAATAACCCAATAAGCCAAAAAATATCCTCTTTCCCAAACACCCTTTTATAGCACTGTCTTCTTTTGATGCCGCACTCTGAGCGGTTATACTTCCATCCGAACAAGTGAACTTCACCTCTAAGCCCTTGTCTCATGTGATGCAGCCTCAGTTGTCGCGATCCTTACTACAAAATAGAGTTTTGCGATAAGAAAAAACATTGGCATCAATTATCTTATATGCACAGCGCTGCAAACTAAAGTTGTTGCTAAATAGGTAGACAAACCATGTTTATATGCAGATTAGTTTAAATTTGGAGGAGTTTGTATCGACGTCGAGACACTCTTGGTAAGCGACTCCATTATTATTCAGATAAGTAGTTTCGATTTGCAATTTTAAACACCCTTAACAATCGTTGTGTAAAAATGCATTAACCAAATAAGTTTCCTTTGCAGCCTTGAGCACTGAAGAACTCACAACGTTGTGGTATTCCATCTGGGTGAAACTATCAAGCCTTCAAGTCCATCTATGCTTTGTGTATCGTCGGATCGGCTTGACTTTTGTTACACGTATTTGCAACTCTCCTTTTTCAGGAATATAAGGTAAGCCAAGCATCCCCCAAGTTTTATAATATTATCGACATACTTACATCTAAATACTTATACAAGTTGAATATTATTGCTGTATTAATTTATATGCACACTGCTAAATATTAGTACTTTAGATTAGACTTTTGTTCTTGGTGTAACCAGACACACTTTTTTAGGTTTAGTTTAAACTTGATTGCAACACAAATCTAGGAGGAAAAGACGTAGCTATGTGTCATTGTTTCAAGCTGAAGACGAGATGGAAAGAAACCATATTGTGCCCGCAAGTTAATAAAATATGCAAATCGATCATTTTAACTGTATGTTTGCGTGTGTGTTGTAACTATGTATGTGTGTTGTGCACCTGTGCTACAAGTAACTATAATTATCTTAATTCCGACTGTTATATCATTCTCCATATGTGCGTGTAGCTGTTTATTTGTGTATGGGCACTTGATTTACAATTCAATTGTCCTTTCACCGCTAATATCCGATTCCAAACAAGTCCTTGTTGGCATCCCCTTGTGAGCATTATCTTTGCAGTAAACATATAAGAGCCTGTAATGAAACAAAATAAAGTGTGTACTGCTCTTAAAGACATAAACTAACATAGAAACAAAAAACTTCAAGTCAATTTATGTATAATTATGACTTGAAACCACACTTTTTAACTCCAGTCATATCCCAGTCACATCTTTAACCAATAGGATTTGGATTTGCCTAAAAAATCTCATTAGTTGCCTAGTTTATATATATATATATATATATATATATATATATATATATATATATATATATATATATATATATATATATATATATATATATATATATATATATATATATATATATATATATATATATTATATATATATATATATATATATATATATATATATATATATATATATATATATATATATATATATATATATATATATATATATATATATATATATATATATATATATATATATATATATATATATATATATATATATATATATATATATGTGTGTATATATATATATATGTATATATTATATATATATGTATATATATATATATATATATATATATATATATACTAGTGGCAAAACCCGTCCGATGGACGGGTATGACTTCTGATTATCGCTTAACTTTTTTTATTTGGTAAACATTTGTTTGTAATTGTTTTAGTATAGTTTTCTTTTAATGCATTATTAGTCGGGATAACTTGTATGTGTTGTAATTATCGTTACAATTTTTTGTTTAGATAAATATTTATGTTAAAAAATTATATATTCTATAAAGTTTTCTAATCATAGTAATAATGTTTGTCAAATTGCTAATTTCTGAAAAAGGATCACACAACTTTAATCATTGCATCAAACAATCACACAGACTTATATTTGGAAAATCATGGTTCCAATATTCATCTTCCATCCTTTTCTTTTATATCAGATGAACAACAAAAACAATTAAAATGTTACTTTGATAATTTCTACTTATAACCTAAATTCAGTTACACCATGATAATCTTACCATTCATAGTTAAACTTGTGATTGAAAATCTTATAATAAAATAACCAAGTTGTTTAACTGCATAAGTGTTTATGACATATCTCTAAACACATTAAATCTCATACACATCTTATATCTCATATACATTTTAAGATATTATATACAGTTGTACAAAACAACAAAAGCTAGCATGTGGCTAGCATTTCTATTACAAATTTTTAATTAAGTAGTTAATTAAGATTTGCTTAAGAAAAGTTAATTAAAAAAATAGTGTACATGAGCATAAGCGTCTTAAAGCCTAAGACTTAAAATTAAAAGTACGAAACGAAAATTGAATGAAAAAAATTAGTCCCTTTTTAACCTTTTTAAAGGGCATAGTAGCACCCTTCAAAAATATATGCAGATTTTATTTTTATCACTCTAGTATGATAGGTGGGCATGATTTATAACTATCGTTTTATATTTTTAATTTAATTATATATTCGTGTTAAAAAAATGTATATTTTATAAAAAAATGAAACGATCAAAATCCTCTCAAGTTGAGTGTAACTTGATTGATCATGTTTACCATAAAAATTAGATAAATGTATAAAAGTTTTCTTTTAATGAAATGCATGAGGCCCAAATGTATGAGAATAGTTATTTTGAATACCATGTTTATCATCCACCAAGGATTCTCCCCACTATCCATCTCCACCTCATCTATTAAGATTAAAATTATTTAATTATTTCACTTATTTTTATAATTTAAATATCTCTTAAACTGTTAAGTGTTAAACAAAAAAATTATACCATCGCGCGACGAGCATTTTATAAGCTTTCTACAAATATGCATAATGATCTAATTTTGAAGAAAAAAATTCGTCTTTATTCGTTTTTTAAAATTTGCGTAAAATGTCATATATGATAATAGTGTTTCATTATATATGATATTGGTTTATATCATATATGATAAGTTATATCATATATGATACCAGTGTTACTATCATATATCATACTTAGTATCGTATATGATACTTTTCGACAACGAACAAAAACGTGGAAAGAACGAAGATAAAAAATTGTCAAAAGTATATCATATGGCATATCTGTAGAAAGATAAATAAATGGCCGTCGTAATGATATATTTTTTTCGCATAACGATTAACGGTTTAAAGATATAAATGTTTGAAAAAAATGAGGAAAATGGGTTTTTGGTTTAATTATATATATTGGATTAAGATGGAAACTGAAGATGGAGATTAGTCCTTAGTATCCAAATAAACTTAAATCCAAATATATTTATCTTTTTTGTGATTGAAAAAATTGACCAATCAATCTGACTTCAACTTAAAAGAATTTTTTTTTCAAATTAAACATAATGTTTGTAAATTGTTCGTGTTTCTAATTAATTACTACGTAATAACTTGATTTAGGATATTTTTACTCAAAATATACACTTTTACTCACTTTGAACCTTTGTCAACCATTCCGTTAGTAGCATGTGTTTTAAATGTTTTGAGTTTCTAATTACTTAATAACTTGATTTAGGATATTTTTACTCAAAATATACATTTTTACTTACTTTGAACCTTTGTCTGTTTACTACTTCCTCTGTCTTATTTTAATAGTCTCTCAATAAATTTTTTATGATTCATGATAAATACAATGAATGTAGACATATTATGATTAAAAGACAAACTTACCCTTTAAATACATTAATAGTTTCCTTATAAAAATTAATAACATGGGTAAAATTGGAACATTAATTAATTTACACTTTTTATTTAAAAAGTGGATAATGTTTTGAACAGATTAAAATATTAATGAGGACAATAAAAATAGGATGGAGCGAGTAAAACTTTTTATCCGTTTAGACAATTCAACCTAACCTAGTTCGGTCCATTCAAAAGTATATGATTTCCATATTGTGTTATAAGTTTAAAATAAGACGTTTCAATTTCTAAATATGTAAATTTAAGTTCTAACTTTTAGGTAAACGCATTCCAATTTCGCCAAAAAGATTCTACACATCTAGCTCTTTGGACGTATTTGTTTGAGTTTTGTAGAACGAAAGATGCCATATTGATACAAAATCATAGATGCCACGATAAAAAAACCTCAATACTTTTACCGAATTAATGCTTTCTATTTTGCCACGATCAAAAGATTTCACAATTCACATATCTTTGTAAGTCTATTAAATCCTTAAACTGGAATGTTAACCTAGCTAGTCTATTAAATTTCATCTTCTATTAGTCAAAACTCAAAGCCTACTCGTTTGTATCTCCATCTAAGCGTAGAGCACTGGTATGTAAATTCCAAAAGGAATGTCTTTCCGTTTCCTCCGTGACCGTACACGAATATCAATTCCGGTTGATTTGTTGTGGCAACAGCAAGAATCAGGTCATATTTTTTTTTCTTTGTTTTGTGTTGTGTTTCGGTGCCAAAATAATTACTTCTTGCGCCAACTCAACTCGGTTGTAAATCTTTTCTTCCATAACTTCCTTGTTTTTCAGCACATCCAGCAAACGTCGTGAGAAGGAATCCTCTTCAATAATAATGAGGTAAAACCACAAAGAAGTTATTTTTATGTACAGGTATGAGTACTAATTATGACTAAAAGAGATGCTCTTGTGTTATTAAATCTAGGTGGGGAATATAGTGTTCTTCTACTGAGCTTGGACTAATGGATTAAGCAATAACCCTTCAACGTTGGTTGCTTCAGTTGTTTATGCTGCTCATTGCACTCTGAAGACACGTGCACAGAGACGTTAAAACATTAAAACGGTTCAATTGAAGCTCAGGTCATAACTTGAGACACTTGTTTATGAATAGATATTTTCCTAAGAGTTTGGGAAACTTACATGTGTGTGGCGGTGAAATAAGGTTGAAGGCGGTGTGCAAGTATGAGGATCTTCAGCACGGTGCATTTCCTCAGCAAGGCAGTGGCTCGTACAAAATCGTTATAAGTAGAGGCTTTAGTGTAAATCGGTTGGTGAATAAGATCATTGTTGTATGTGGTACGGAATCATTTAAGTACTATAATATGATTTTATAAGACACATGCAAATAAAAAAAAATTTCATCCATACCAATCAGTCTAAATGACACAGGAAGTTTGGCCTTGAGAAACCTGAAAGCATGCCTCAGTATATATACACTTGAACACTCTATTCTAAGACTATGACTATGCAAAGACACATTTCAGGCCTGAACATGACCATGAATCATGCAATTTCCCTAAGAAAGAAAGAACCTCCAATGATGCAAGCCTTAGTTTCAGGAAATTTCTCGTTCCTTTCTTTTCGTTGTTGAAACGACAGTAAATCATTTCAAACAACTTACGCGTTCAGACTCGTTATGTAGTGCAGCATGCCTGCCTCTTCGGCTCGTTTGAGATTTAACCAGATCACACGCAATCCTGCATTGCATAAACCAATTATGCAGGTCATGAACATTAACACCAAGTATATACTCCTTTCACCAAATTAATCATCAAACAGATGAAATGTTGACGATCAAATTAACTACACAAACATACCTCATTACGCGTGAAGGAAGGATGTAACAGTGAGGAAGTGTGGTCCTGTGCTTCAATACAGGTGCTCTTAACTTGATGCCTAAATATCCTGTTGCGATAATGTATAAGTATGTGTGGATAAAAAGGCTAACATGAATTTTTTTTGAACTAAAAAAAGGCTGACATGTAACTAAGGTAAATACCAACCTTCTGCAGAGAACTTGTCACATAGATTGCCCAGTGCTTTCTTTTTAGCTACCAGAATCTGTATCATATCTTCTAACAATTTCATCAATTCGAGAGTGGATGAATACCGTAAAGCAAGCGGTTCTTTGATATAAGCAGTACTTTCTTCACGACTTGCGTATGCGACCAAAACGACTTAGAAAATTTATATACATAGGTAAATCTTTGGGGACTTTCACATCATATGCAAGAGAAAATACTGAAGAAGCAAGACATAAGAACAATCAAATATTAGAGACATGATATATACCTTGATCCTGGAAAAAGCGGACGTAGGGTAAATAATTCAGACAGGTCAACAAAGAAACGTGTGATATTGGGAAAAGTATTCTTTTACACATGTCAAGGCGGTATTACAAATCACGCCACTGAAAAAATATAACTATAAAAATGAGCCTGGTATTTTTGATAGAGCTCTCCACACTTTGGAACTACTTTTTGGACTACACTAAGGGGCCAACAAGCAACTGATCATGAATTGGCGAAGAAAATATGGGACTATAGTCATAACCTGGTCGACTCTCTTCAGCAGTATAAATCATTATACTAAATGTACTTGAATATCTTGTATAATATAATCCGATTGCACGAGTCTGCAAATAATATTTCCTCTATAGGACATGATGGGGCCGAATCTACAAATAAGAAAATATTATATGCCTCAAGAGGTGTCAAATTCAAGCCTTATATAACATTAATTAATGATAAGTACTAAATAAAGCAATCCCAAACACCCTCTTATATGACCCCCTACAATACACACTCCTTTTTTTAAACTACTTCTTTTCATCAGATGATTAGATGCTTGGTTTATTTATGTTCACATGATAGGCGCGGCAGTTTAAGAGAGAAAAATGATGCGAGTTTATAATGGTACCAAAGTTTGCTTGTTGATACGAAGTTGTTCCTGTATGCCAAATAAGTTTGGTACAACCTCAAGTAGATCTTGAACCGAACGTAGAAAGCAACGTTTTCTTACTATTGGTCTACTTGTAACAAACTTATTCTTTGTTTCCACCATAGACTATTCTTAAACATTTTAATAAGCACTTTAAACTGATTATTGTGAAAGAATTAGTGACAATGTTTTCTTCCAGCATATACTATTTTATTACATCTACAAACCAACTGCAATATAACCACTCGAGGAGATAGAAATTGCATACCATATACCAGCATAATAAAAGCATATTAGATCATTGGGATAAATCACCGCCCTTGAAGATTTCAGCCTGCTATAAGAAAGAAAACCAGGCATTACTTTATTGGTAAAGTAAACAAAATTAAGCAATACATCCATGAATGCTTACCTAATACAGTAGTTTTTTACGGGGAGTATTATATTAGCCAAAAAGTTTCACCTAATACATCTTAATGAATGCTTACCTATTGCTCATTAAACACCAAATCTTTCCTTTCATTCTCAGCCTTATCCTTCATTTTCGTTAAGTAATTTTTTAATGAAAGTCCCACATTTTAAGATACCCTCTATACTGACCACTCGACCAGCAGATACCCCTTTCTGCTGCAGAAGGGGTGTTTGCTTCTGTTTTAGCAGCAGCCAAACAACCTTTTTTCCAACAGAAAGGGTGTTTTAGAGTTCGGATCCAACGTAAAGTTGGGAAAAAACTACTGAAAACTCACTTTCTAAGAGCATAAATAATTAAGAGAATAGTATCATACTGAAACTCACTTTCTGGCAAATACATACGACGTAACATAACTTGGCATGGGTGACTGGAGTCAGTGGTTCGAAAGGGACCTACATTAGTTCTTTCTAAACAATTTCTAAATCAAAAACATTCTCCCATTCCCATTCTCGTTCCTTATGCATATACCTTCAATCCAGATACGTATGGCATGAGCATAACAATAACAGAATTCAATAAAATTATGGTGTGTCAGATTTTGGATTGAAACAGTTCAAATTGAGTTGGGTTGAAACAGTTCAAAATGGTTTCATTAAATTTTTTCATTTTATGACAAAGTAAAAATACCTTATTGTAGAGTAGAATGAAGAATCGAGTTTTTGTATGTATTTCTTCCCATCAGTTCTCCGATCCAATTGCTTGTGTTATCAGTTGTAGAATACATGGCTTCCTATCAAGGTAATAGAAAACAAATTGATACATTCATAGTTAATTTTGTGTAAGCTTAAACATAATTTATACGATAAAACTCACCCCTCGTTTCTATATAAAGACATAAAGTGGGTGTTTGGAAGTTTTGATTTTGATTTGGGCAAGTTAATGTAAAGCGGGAGGTGTGAGATGGTTTACAGGGCTGCTGTAGAAGTTTTGTTTGAAAGTGGTGGAATACAGAACATAAGAAGTGGACTTATAAAAGGTACTACATATCGCACCAACAGTGTTTCCATTGTGTGATGGCATCGCTTCCAATGCCACAAGGGTATATGATGTAATATTCTGATCTAACACCTGCATATTTCTAAGAGTTCAGAATTAGGATCATTAAAAAAACTTAACTAATGATTAGCAGAATGCTTTGATTAAACGCAGACTTACTTTAACATAACCATATTAATACTAAAAGGCTTTTTGTATGAGTGAATCAAAAATACGTCTTAGCTTTTATCCATCAAATCTCTGGTAGCCATATCCAAAACACAAATAAAACTAAAATACTAACCTATGTTACAAATCACATAACTAAGGTATGATATCAGTTTTAGGTAAACAAAATTCTCCCTGTAAGTTTTACACTCATTAACTACTGCTAAGAGAAGATCAAGAAAAGCGAAACAAATTCTCGTACATAGCTGTACATGAAAGCAAGCCACTACAAACTCAACAACCTAGGTAAAAAATGATACACGTGGTGAGAACTTCTAACAATGACAAGAAGAAGAATATGTTTTATAAATGACCAGGAATCACTTTCATTACGTTTTTAGATTTCATATTGACATATCAATCAAATTAATGGTACAAAAATCTTTGGATCGATATTAAATCCAATGAGATTGTACATCCTCATATTTCTTTCTTTGTCATGTTCTACATTATATTAGATTATGGGAAGGATAATCATTACTTGGCAAGAATTCAAAAGCCCATAACAAAGTGAAGTTATGATTACTAAATCATCTCGACTTTAAGGTGTCAATAAAATTATATGCATATGACAGATATGCATGATTCCAAAAGCTTAAAAATATTTTTTTATACAAAATAAACTCATTTGGATACATGTTTCACCAATTCTAAACGTTTACAGCAATAGACAAACCTATAAGGATCAACATACCTTTAGTGTGTAGCAATTATCCTTCGTTGCTATCGTGTTAGGTGCCATTATAGCGTACCTAAGAAAGTTTCCCAAACAGCGTTCTCGTACGTTGCCTGGTTCATCTTTCGCCATTCGGGCTCTCTCAAAAACTACATCCTTTACTGAAGTTGCTATGTCTTTTGCACTTTCATCGTGGGGCTCTCTCATAAGCTGCATAATTTTTCAATTTATGCCTTAATGAGAACCGAGCCCATGGTTGCACCTTTCACATATCAGTAATGATAGAATATCTAATTCATTTGACGTAACTCCCAAATCGAATGATAATAGGTTGGGATCCTTAAAACCCATAAACCATGAGTACACGCCAGCTACATACTAAATTAACCCAACATAAATCAAATGAAAAAAAAAATCCTAACTTACAGAACTGTAGGAATGATTCCAGGTTGCGTGTTTGGATAAATCCACTGGTTGACATCCTGTATCACTTGATTAGCTTTTATTAATCTTTTTCACCTAAACACAGCAAAAAATTAACATGTATGGATTAAAACCATTGCATCAAAACCACAACTTTGCTGTCTCACAATCCACTTTCAGCGAATGAGTGCTGCACGCTTTGCTATGGTAATAACGACCTGCAATAAATCAAGTTGCTATTATTCAAATTAAAAATAATAATTTTCGGGACATA